>JAFELO010000015.1:125202-161252 GCA_017140195.1 Eumaeus atala | reverse complement strand
CTATTTCATGCGTATGAAATGAAATGCAGTTGGCCATAGTCTGGTAGACCGCTGGGGAATGCAGAAAAGGCATAAAGGGAATAATTCTAGTTGTACGAAGTCCCAAATGGCTTGTTAAACATTGTTTTTTTATAGCATAAGGGGGCAAACGACAAATCATGCCTTTTGATAACTGCTGACATCCATGGACAGTCGCATGATTGTTAAGCAGATACGTTGCCCTCCTATCATACCCCCCCAACCTTACCTTACCTTTAATTGTAAGGTTAGACATCAACCAAAGCCTGCAGGGTCCAGCCTTATCTACGGTATAGAAATGACTCACACACGCGCTCCCCTGCGCGCGGCACGCTCGCAAATCCTGCTCCTAAAAACATATTTAAAGCATAAAATGTCACAAAAAACACTTTTATTGAGTTTATTTAGTTTTTTGATAAGCCCAATGTGACATCTGGACATCCGACATATCAGTCCACCCGTGGCCATGGTTGCTGTCATCATCCCTATTTTCGCATTCGTTCCAATCAGTTGCTACTAATTTCACTGAATAATTTTCTTTTCCTAATGGGTAAAATGACCAACTCCAACTGTACAACATGCAACCGAAATGAAGACTTGTATCATCTTCTTATAGAATGAGATAGAAACGAATTTCTTCGACAAGAACTTGTGATGGACACTAAATGTAGTAAAGCTGAACTTTTCTTATACATAATATTGTTAGTCCTAGTTTTAAATTAGAATATAGTACCAGACTCTTAAGTTTTGTTATCCATTCGTTATGTATAGCGGATTTAGAGTTAAGTTTGTAATTATTTTTTTAGTAGATGTAAGGACTTAATATTATGATGTTATAGCCTCTAAATAAAGATTAAAAAAACTCTTATAATGAGGTCAAGGTTTATTATAATATACAAGTATAAGAAAGGTAGCAAAGTGGCCTGTAAAAGGAGAGCACCACGAGTGTTCGAGGGTAGTAAAAAGTTAAATAATGCACATCTTTGTAGGTTTTTTTATGGAATGTAAAATTATATCTTTTTATATAAGAGAAAAAATGTATGCTCATTTTAGTAATTCATGTAAAGCTGTTGCGGCGCAACTAGATAAACTTGTCATTGCATGATATCAGGGTTAAATCCGTGCTTCAAGATTTGATTTTCCTTGAATGTATTTTTAATTATTTTCATAGTGTATAGTAAATTGAGGCAAAAGAGAAGACTGCTTTTTTTCATAACTACCGTCACTCGTAGACATCCGCTTATTTTATATTTCCTCCTCCCATCCAATAGACTACCGGAAACTTACAAAGCGATGTCATTGCTATCACTTTGCGGAGGTATCATGCGAGCCAGGATTACCTTCCCGGTCGTGCAGGCCTAATTCGTTTACAATGCAGCATGCCGCATAGCACTAACTCTTAGCTACATGTAAAATAACTTTTACGAAGTGTTTTTTCAGGAAACGCCAATTGAAAAATTAAAGTCTTACAACGACACAATCGTTCACATAACGAAGATGCTTCAACATACGAAGGGTCAACTTTTCACGTTGTATCAGTAAGTTTACTTTCATAAATATCATCTTTAGTTTCCCTAAAATGTCACTGTGTTATGTCTATATACGAGTATATTTCTATTGTATTAATAATTTTGAACGTTGAAATGTCTAGAACATTAATAATATGTACGTTATGTTGAATGTTACCCACAGCCTGATGAAAAAGCGATAGTGCCTACCAACTACCTACCAAAAGGTCGCGCGCGAGCCCGTGCGCTGCTCGCTAGGACTTATGTTATAATACTCTGCCTCTGTACTTACTAGCCACTAAGTAACGAGTGTCATCAACGACAGCTCGCACACAAATTGTAACCGCAATATCTTTGTACGTATGCAGTATGTACCTAACGTGAAATATACGTAAATTTATTTTCCATTTTCTGATGACCAAAGGGTTTTGGTCCTAGCTTACAGGACATGTAAAGACTTTGTGTGTTGAGTGTGCTAGTATATAACAATTGTAATTATTGATAAAAGAAAAAAACATTTAAAATATAAATGTTTGCGCAAAAATTTTTACTTTATTGCAATGAATAATTCGAAGTAGGTATAAAGTAGCACTTGCTAGCTATATGGACGCTATCATTCTGCAGCTTTGCATGGAGCTCGCGCGCTATTTTATATTATATTTATCTATCGCCTCCTGGCAGCAGTGTCTATAGTAAGACCCTTTTTCAGAAGCCTGTATTATTATGAAGAAAAGCGTAATCGTTTACTGTCAACAAATTCTGAAAAAATTGTTTTTATCCATCGCAGTGAAAATGTTAATACTTAAAATCTAGATATTGTCACTCATTTATGATTAAAGTATTGAATGTTTTTATTTTCCATTTTGCATTACCGAATACCAAACAATCAACTAAGTGGCCTAATAGACCCGGCACCGTTTAGAGGACTTTATCTTTAGTATCAACCTTCTATTTTCAAAATATGTGGCTTATTTTTTATTTGTCGGTATTCGGCAAATTAGTGACACTTCATGCATATACCACGAGTACGACCAACGGAAAACAAGCGCTCAGAACGACACACAGTTACTGCGAAGCCGAACGTAGTTCGTATGACGAAAATATAGTATATTCGTCTACTAAGTCGTTTTACTAAAAAATGATTATGTAAATAATCATGATTTTAATGTATCAATTCGACGATATATTTAACTACCTACGAACCACCAAAATCCTCAGAACAAATCAGAACAACATATATAAATACAAACGCTACAAGAGGTAGTGCCATGCTGCATAGGAGAAGGTAGCGCTATGCATAACTCATGACACTACATCCTCCTATGCAATAGTATTGGGCCGGCACGACCGGGGAGGGACCTCCCTCTCACATAATACAGCCGTAAAGTGACATCTTCAGTGTCGCGTATCATACGGTTTGTGAGTAGCCGGTGACCCATTGAACGCATCGGCATAGTCATTATGTGGATGTTCATGGGCGTCGGTAGTAGTAGTAAAACTCAGATTTCTCGTTTGCCCCCACCCGATTCTATAAAAAAATACATATACACATACTTACATATATACATTTGTACATTCATACATACATATACATTAACGCATACATACATACAAACAATACGAACTTAATCATGATTTTAAAATATCTATTCAACGATACCCCACGTGACATCATTTGGCATTAGAGGGTCAAACGATGCGAGTGATGTAATAATCAAAATCGACCCACGCGTTTGCCAATATAGTGCCTCAAAGGGAAATCCAACATATAAACTCACATGCATATATATTTACACGCCCACTGACATACATACCACAGCTAAACACATAACCCTCCTAATCATTGCAAAGTAGGGAAAAACAACAATAGTACTAAATGTAATGCAACTCAGATATCATAACGATCTCCAGTTGATATCATAACGATCTCCAGTTGATACCATAACGATCTCCAGTTGATATCATAACGATCTCCAGTTGATATCATAACGATCTCCAGTTGATATCATAACGATCTCCAGTTGATATCATAACGATCTCCAGTTGATATTATAACGATCTCCAGTTGATATCATAACGATCTCCAGTTGATATCATAACGATCTCCAGTTGATATCATAACGATCTCCAGTTGATATCATTGATATCATAACGATCTCCAGTTGATATCATAACGATCTCCAGTTGATATCATAACGATCTCCAGTTGATATCATAACGATCTCCAGTTGATATCATAACGATTTTGCTCGTGTTTTATACAGTGCTCGTTATAAAAAAACAAAATTATCTCAGGTACAGATACCGACAAAACTGAATATTATTTGTTAGTATCGAACGTTTATTGAAACACTGCGTCACATTGTAGATCCATATGTAATGAAATATCATTGGTCACTTATTGTATAACAGCATGGGGTGGCACTCATAAAACTTATATACGGAAATTAGAGACTGCTCGACGTGCAATTCTAAAGATATGTACTTTTAAACCCTACATTTACCCCACCAAGCAACTATATGAATTATGTGAAGTGCTGACTGTTCGGCAATTATTCATCCAATCTGTAATACTAAAGCAGCACTCACTCCTTCCTCTTCAAATTGAAAAACTGTCTAAAAGAAGAAATTTTGATGTCTGTGATTTAACATATCACCCAAGAACCAGTTTTATTCATAGATTTTTCCCTTTTCTGAGCTCTCACACCTACAAAAAATCAATAAACAATTGCATATATATCCCCTTATAAGTGTGAAATGTAAAAAAACAATAACTAGTTGGTTCTTGGATCACAATTATGAGGATACTGAAAAAATTATAGAATTATACACAAGCAATTATGAGTGAGCATTCATGCATCAATGCACACACACGCACGTACGCACGCAAGCAAACACACTCGCACGCACGCACACACACGCACTCACACGCACCATAACTACTATGCCGATGCGCTGCCCCCCTCTTTCACTTCCCTATGGACCACCAGCTACTCACAAACAGCACGAAACGGGACACCGAAGATATCACTTTGTCACCGGTATCATGTGAGCGAGACCACTCCGGTCGTGAGCAGGACCCTACCTCTTAACACCTAATGATAATACTCGTGTTGTACTAGAGGCTAATGTAGCGTGATAAATCCACAAATTATTATTACATGTGGTGGTATAGCGGTACAGCCGGTTGCCCTCGATATAACGATAACAGAGGGGAGTCGCTGGTTCGTCACAAATGCAGCGCTCGCTTATCTCTGCGTCTCAAACTCCCCAACTTATAATGTCCTTAAAGGATTTATGGTGGAATTACAACTTCCCTACGAAACTGGAGTTTTCACAAGAAATATTGTACAGTCGCCGAAGTAAGTGTTACTTTATTCAATTCAATTAAAAGTATCTAAAGAGTACAGATTTTACGGATTCTATCGCGGTTAATTGAATTATTTAGAGTCCGATGTTTCGGAAGCTTTACAGCAACCATGGTCACAAGTGGTCTGAGTCCTGTAAAGCTTCTAAAACATCGGGATGAAATCCGTAAAAGTAGTTTTATTGTAATGAGTAACATTCACGTAAAATTAAGACATCCATTCTAAAGAGGTTTAAAAATATTTTTTTTAGCATATGGACAAACTCGCACTTTCTATGACGCACGAAACTACTATTTTAAATTTTGATTACGAATATTTCATATACATTTCTCTTAAGTGTGCATTTTGACATAGTTATTTACATGATCTGTATGGATATTAATTTGATAGACCGTATCATTAATATGTTAGTTTGAATAGGATATGCCACGCGCGAAAGTTGGATGTTAAATTCTATTTTATTGTAACCGAGTTTATATGTTGCCTGATTTCATTTTTTTTATTAAATTGAGATTTAAATTGGATCTAATGGCACTATCTTCTTCTATTATGGAACTTGAGAATTAAAGGACAATCCTTGAAAATGAGTGGTTTGGAACAATAATAAGATATAGAACAGATACCTCCTGGTTTCTGCAGGGAGTTTAGGACAACTGCAAAGGTAAGACTTCACACCCTTACTTTTTACTAACCCTTCTTAAGAACGGTATTGATTCCATTGTTTGTTTCTGGTACTATTTTAAGTCTATCCTGGATGTGGAGAGATCATAATTGATTAAATGGATATAAAAGTCTAACTAAACTCTAACAGCCCTTTACTTTCCATGACCCTTATAGAATGAAACTGACACACTATTTAGTTAATCGTTTTGCTTTATAAACTGCGAATACATTTAGAAATACAGCTTAGTTTCGGATAACTTATTAAGAGAACAGCAAAATGTTCACTCGCCGAATGTACACGCAATGCTACACACAGAGAATTTTGGAAAAAAAAATAGCTACAACCAATAAAAATCTCCTATGAATTTGAGTCGGCACTCTATACACCAAAGTGTAGGTTGATTTTCACTAATCGTAACTTAAAAATTGCATTGTCATAATATGATCTAATACGTATATAATGTCGATTAAACAGGAAGAGAATAAACATGTCTTAAACATAGTACAGACATGGCTTTCGCGTAACGTAACAGTTGGTTAAAAATCGCGTACCTAAACTACATTGTGTACACACCTGTACACGTTTTATTTCAATTTTACGACTTTCGTCACGAGAGAAGATATCCAGAGAGATTTTTATGTATAGTGTTTTATGTCATTTTTATTTATGACATTTATTCGTTAGTGACTGCGGTATACAGATAGAAACTTTATATACGTTCTGATGTAGTACAAACTACATATCTAACACGGGTAACTACATTTAACCAACTTACAAGCGTAGTTTGTTTATCTTAGATATTTTTTACATACATACGCCCAATATATTTATTATTATTTATATTTATTATTATTAGGTCCTTACATGTGAAATTGGCGTTTTGTATGGGAGGAACAAAAAGTCGACTATTTTATTATAATAGTTTTATGCACTTTCTATCCATTGATCCCTTTACTAAAAAATCAAACAAAGGGGAATCAATAAAATCTTTGAAGGCGATTTGGACTGCCCCATGGGAGTTGAATTTTTTCCCTTGCAATAAGTTACCCAAATTTTGAAAAAAAATAATGGTGATCAGTTCGAGCAAGGTCTGGGAAGGATGGAGGATATCTTAGACTTCCCAATTGAATTACATTAAACTACTTTTACGGATTTTATCGCGGTTTATTTGACCATTTACCTAGCCTGACGTTACCAATTGACGCTCTTCTAATTTGGTAGCCGTCTGTTGCGCAGTATGAGGTCTAGCGTATTCATGAAGCAGCAGCGATTGACCAGCCTAGGTTGCTTAGATTTGTGAAAAATGTAATGAACAATACCGGCACTAGTCCACCAAACGCTTACAAGTAATTTTTTTGGGGTTTATTTTCACTTGGGGCAGGATTTCGCTGCCTGGCCAGGATCCATCCATCGCGCTGAGCGCTTCCGATTATCGTAAAGAATTAATTTTTCATGACAGGTAATGATTCGGCTTAAAATACCTCCATTATTGTGCCGGTTTAGTACTGTAACACAGCAGTTTACGCGCGTTTGCCGTTTTGCTTCAGTCAATTTATGAGGTAACTTTCAAGCCTTTTAAACTTCCCAATTTGCTTCAAGTGAATTAAAACAGTTTCATCACTAATATTGCAGCCTACAGCTAGGAGGCCGACCACGGGGCTTGATCTGGAAGGAAAAACTTAAATTATAGCAGTATTTACGTACTCGTAAGTACGTAAGTTTTCCAATTTGTCAAATGAGTGATTAAAATGGCCAGTACGAAATACGCTAATTTCATATGTAAGGACCTAATATTATAGGCAAACAAACAGTCATAGTCTTTTAGTGTATAAAAACGTTACGTTAGGTTACACGCAAATATTTTGCCTCGTTTTAACTATCCCACTAATGGACAATAAAAATAAAAAACTTACAATATATATTCTTTATTCCTTGAGACCAGTAGTGTGTTACTCGCGGCACATTATAGTGTCGAATAGCCACTAAAACCACCGCGAGTGCCATTAGTGAGGCTACTGGTGTAACGCCCCGGTACTTCCAATCATTGAGGCATATGTCGTTGGCTAGCCCGTCTCCTGAGGAACCGTCACCACAGAATAACCGCACGAACTTAGGGACAATACAATGGAGTGAAGTACCTGTCCTTGCCCCTTGCCCTACGCAAAAGCGCCTCCTCCTTGGTGTTACAAAGTGTAGGACGGTTCAATTGGCTTAGCCCAATCTACCTATCTATATGCTGTATTTATTCATTTACGCATGATACCTGGGAGCCCATTCGTCGTCGGTGGGGGAGGCCGCGTCGGCAGCCTCCTCTCTCGCCAGCTCGTCGGCTTCCTTCTGGGACATGAAGCAGAAGGAAGCGATCGCCTGGTAGGACTCGACTGATGCTCGACTTTGACAAGTCGCCTCCGACATATATCTACTACCTGAGTTAACCCCAGGCTACTGAACCCCACCGCCACGACAAGGTTAGAACCATGGTGGGGGCTAACAGCACAAACTGCGACATTGTTGCCATAACTTATTTCTCTATCTATTATTCTTTGTCTTCAGGCATGTTCAGTTGATATTCATGGATTCACCTGAACTACAACAACTTGCACCGGAGCTGGAGAATGAGGAAAAAGAGAGAGGGCACTGTGTCAGCGCTAATACTTGTGAACTTTATGGTCTGGCCACAAAAACTGTTACAATTAAAAATTAGACAAAATGTTATACTTTGAATTTGGAATCTGTCATTGTGTTCTCTTATTTTCGCGCCAGTACATTGTAAAATATTTTGTGACGTACTAAAAATAATTTAACCGCTGTGATTACACAAAGTAGGTTTGAGCCAATTCAAATGTTTTAGCGTTATTCAAATGTTTGTGAGAGAAAAAGTGCAGTGCCCGTACGAAAAAGATGATCAGAACAGTAAGAAAAATAATTCGAAGAATTCCTAACCAGATGCAAAAGATTATCTCGGAAGATAAAAATATAGCACCTAAAACCATGTCACATGTCTTAAGAGATAACCTTGCCTTTGCAGGCAATAATGCGTCAAGGTAATTTGTTAAGTGACAACTTAAAAAAGAAGATGATAAAATCAAGGCACCTAGTAAAGCGGCACGCAAAGGGAGAGCACAAAAAATAATGTTTATGTATGAGATTTTTTTAGACAAAGTTTGGTCACTTGTAAAAAAATCTCATCCGTAAGCAAATTTTTCTGTGATCTCCCTTTATGCTCTATGCACCAAATAAGCTCCACAATTAGTCAACAGAGTACAACGTGGGCGTTATCCCACTTCAGTGATGGTTTTGGCAGGAGTTAGTTATGAAGGACACTTTCGTGAAAAATGTTTTAAAACACTGACACAAGTGTATCAAAAGACCATTCTTAAGAAGGCAGCTAAGCCCCTTAACCATACATTATTCACAATAAATATGAATGGTCCTTTCAGAAAGACTCGGCATCCGGTCATAAAGCTTCACTCAATCTTTGTTAGAAACGAACATCCCGGCCTTCATCAGAGCTTTTTTTTTAATTTTGAGTCCCTAAAATAATCTATACTATTGGCAGCAAAGAATTTCTCCATGGAAAGAGTACATGCTTCTATTTATAACTTTCCTGATTGTCTAAAATACAGTAATAATTTAATAATTCACTTCGAATAAAATTTATATATTTTAATAATTTTATAATAATATCAATACATATCACACTAACAGTTGGGTTCCAGATTGTTTGATATCATTTATTTTCATGATTTTATAATATGAAGTTGTAAATATGATCGTACTTCACCTAATTAAATCATAATTTTCAGTGAATCTGTGAAAAACATGATATGTGTGCTGGGACACATAGTAGAAGTAAAACTTCAACGTAGAAGCGGAGAAACGGATGAAAACGGACAAGTGAAAAAGAGGGTAGGTAAGAGGCAATATTTATGGCAAGACAATAATATTATATGTAGCATACAATACGTAATAATATTAAGCATATTGCTACATGTAGGATATTCACTATGGAAATGACCGTAGCGGAAAATTCAGAGAGACAATGATATTAAACGGTTAGAACAAACTGGTTATACAGAACATTCGAGTATATTTTAGAATTCATTCGAAAATAAAGCACTAATAAGGTGTAAAACCCGTCATACAATTCCCTGCCCTGTACTGTAAATAAAAACGTACTATTCACTCCACTTTTTTTAAGTCCAACAAAGACCCCAAATCCTTTTAAGTTGTACCTCATTGTTATATTCAAAACTAAAAGATATTTTAAACCTTACGGACCGACGATAAGGCTGTTTTTTCCTTGTATTTTATTAGATACTTGCGTAGTTTCACTAGACTCCTGTTTCGTGAGCAACTTCCCTAGTTTAGGTGTTTGTTCGAGATGTCATCAGACCCTAGTAGAGATTTCGGTGTTCTTTCCGAAACTTCTGGGAACTTCCATCCTATGGGATTCCGGCAAGTTGTTTTAAAGTGATAAACAGTTGAGCATAAGTTGGGAATATGTTGAGATAAGTTATAAATTCGTACTAAGTTCCTGTTTATATTTTTAGTAACATCGTTTTTCAGTATCATCATTATCACTATCAATCCTTATATATCAGTAGCTATGACCTCCCTTACTGGACGTTACGAACGAACCTGATAAGTACCTTATGAAATCTTTGAAATTAGCTTCAAAACTTAACTGACTTTGCGTTCAAGTAAATTTCTTGTCAGAAATCCTGCCATATTATGACATTTTTAATACTTGGCCTAATCCATTGATATGATTGTAGGGAGCCCGAGGGAAAATCTAAAACTGTCTTAGGACCCGCAACGAATTTAATGGGAAGAAAGTAGGAGGAGTAGAGAATAATTCCGCTTTTCCTCCCGAATCAAAGCGGAGACAGTACAAAATTACAATGGCTTCTACAAGCCGTATGGGGTCAGAGATCTCACATACTTTAAATAAATTAAGGTCCGTAATAGAGTCAGTGTTAATTATCCAAATCCAAAAAGCTACATTTTTTATAATATAGGGGGACGAACGACAAATCGGAGCTTTTCTACGACGCCCATGAACATCAGCACAATTAGTATGCCGATGCGTTGCCCTCCTTCCCCCCTCCCCAATGGGCTATAAGAATCTCTTCATTTTTGAAACAAAAAATATCTTTAACTTAAGTTATGAACATAGATCATATTTCACAGCACGATAATCAAAGCCACTAATTGCTTTTTCGCTTCAACCGCCGGAAAATATATTTTTTCAAAACTCACATTTAACGAAAAGTTTTCCATCGAAAATTACTCATCCCAAAAAAAAGTCCAGTCGGACTGGGGGCAAATTAAAAACAGTGCGGTTGTTTCGCAAAGTTTTGAATGGACCTTGTCGTGGCTAGCGCTTGGTGTATTATTTTCAATTTGTGCAAAAATTCCGCTGCAAATTTTCGTGAATTGCGCCAAAAAGAGTAACATCGGAGAGGAAAATATGAGATGTAAAGTTATGAATGTGAATTATATTATTTGTGTCTGACACGTGGTCTACTGATAAGCTTGTTTGACCATAGTCATGAGAGGGTTCCAGTATCGGGTCGGGCCAAAGTATTAAATCTGGTTTGTTCAATTTCCAATAACAGTCCCGAGAGCACGTTAAAACTTCGGTCCGGCGCATGATTTCTCTCCGGTCTTGTCGGAGTGCCCGTCCTATCGGAATTGGAGAAAAAAGCACACACTGGTGTACTATAGTATGTCCTGCGAAGTTGGCTAGTCCCTACAGAGATGGCCGCCGTGGCCGAAATTCGGCTAGGACGTCGCTATTTGTATTGTATGCTGCAGTAAGCCTTAACTTTAGATAGACAATCGGTCACGGTCTATAAGATGGTATGAGGTAGTGCTCGCAGCAGTTTGCAACGCACCCACATAAAACCTCTGCTTTTAGAGGTAGCTTTCGCTACGCAGCTGCAAAAGTGTGGAACAATCTGGCACCACCAATAAGGGCACTCAACACTGTACAAACGTCTAGCTGACACCTAAGGGATTTACTTTTGACCAGCAACGGAGGATGGATGTAGCCGGGAATACGTCCATCACATAGACATATATATGTATGTATGTATGTATATATGTGTATGTGAATATTATGTGCACCTTTGTAAATTTATTCCTTCCAATTGTTTGGTGTTAGCTGTACACATACTTTAATTAATTTTAACTGTCTAGTAACATTTTTTCTCAGTAATTATGATCAGCAGCTGTGATGCACTCGGTGGATGGTTTAGTTGAAAACCGGTGTCAGGTGCCTTGTTTGTCATGTTCACTTAACTTATGCCGAACTAAATCAATTCAGCGCATCCGAGAGGTTTAGGATACATTATAAAAACGGTAAAATATCATAAGCGTTTAAGAAGACATAATATGAACGTTTAACGTTTTAAGAATAACACTATTTTCTCACTTAAATGGGTTAAATGGGTAAAGTAAAAAAAGGTTTTAAACAAGACGTGTTTTTGCGTTTTACGATATATGAACTCATTATTTTGAAAAGAGCAACTTCTAAAACAACCTAACCGCATAGCAACCTTATTACTTCGCCTTAACATCTTTACAATTACGTAATAAAGTGAAGAGGCCAACTCGTGTCAACCTGATTACCTATTTCTCTGTCCCTTACTAAATTACAATGCTGCAGTGAAGGTACGTATTCAGACGATACTAGTTAAAAACATTGTCATTGTCACCCATCCACTCCTGGTTAGTTTACGGCTCCTAGTAATTGTAACCTGTAAAACTATTAAATAATGTTTATGAAATAAAGACATTAATAATAAGTACATATTTATTTTTCACATAGTAACTTTCTTAAGGATACAACATCAATATGCCTATGTCCAAAAGTGGACGTCAACCAGCTGATGATGACGATGATAATGATATCAATAATGAAGTAATATCATCAAAAAACGAGTAACTATTTTAATACCGAAAGAAATTGATATGTATTAACATACCTATTTATAATATGTTTGATACCAAGTAGCTAGGTTTCAACATCAGAAGCTAATACAATATTTTTTAATTTGTTATAAAAATTAAATGTTCCTGTCCTTACTGTTTTTCAAAATAAGCCGCCCACTTGGAATTCACGCCGCCACGTTGTAACATAAAGTGGCGGCGATGTAAGGTAAAGTAAACAGCCGATAGGAATCTTGCTTTACATATTGAAGCAAGCCGCCTGCGCCGCCTACAATGCCTACGAGTATCTAAAGGTGTGTTCACATAGTAGTTTCATATTAAATCGTATTACTTACTTACCTACTATTATTTCATGAATATTTTTCGATCTTTATTTCCGTTGAGTATTTTGTAGACAGCTCAACAGAGTTCCACAAGAAATGTTTCCGACTTGAGGTAACTAACAATAACATATTTATAAGAGGTAGTGCCATGCCTATTGAAATCGATTCAGACCAGCATAGAGTTGAAATTTTCATAGACATTTTTTCATAGATAGAGTTGAAATTTTCATTTCATAGATACTGCTGTTGCCGTTATAACAACAAATACGAAAAAATACAACAAGATACATAATAATTTTAGGGGGCCCAAATACAAGAAAGATTTTTTGCCGTTTTTGATCTTGTGCGGAACCCTTCGTGGGCAACCCTAAAAAATGTTATACCTAATACTTAACAACGTAGATTTTTGTTATTCGTTTCCGTAATTAGAATATGAAATGTAACTAGGTAGTTCAGTGTGAACGAGCCTTAAAAGGACTCCGATATTTTTACTTAGAATGTTATTAGGCATTGTGAGTGTTAATAAAGTGAAGTTCCCGGCGGAAAATGAAAAACTATTTCATTAAAATTTTGTAATGGCAGATACCTTCCTCAACGTCCAGCAAAAGAAAAGAGTGTAATTTTTTCGACACCGAGCACACCCACCGTCTAACAGTCAAAGGTGACAGATATATTTTTTTATAAAATGATTAAGTAGCAAAACATAATTGCTACATTGTGATACCACTTGTGCGTGTATTGCTGTAGAAGGGCGCAATTTTGAACATTTACCCATTTAAACGTACAAGTCTATTGCGATGAAAAAATGCAATGTTATGACGTGTAGAATTCAAGTGTGGCGGTGTTTTCATACTGTGTCCTATACCGGTAGACTGCTGTGTGCCTGCCTTTTCATACGAGTAACCTCCGTGACTTTGTGTACCTATCTACATTAGTGACTACTGAGGTATTAACTTTACTTTCTTAATTAAATTTTTTAGACAATTTGAGGTCTTTTTCAGTTTTTTTGTTGGTCATCGATAAAGAAGCTAAATAGCTTTTTTTGTTTGTATGTCTATGGCAGTTTAGTTTATGTTCATGAGCTTATAGTGCAGCAGGATTCCGTTTGAATTTTGCGCGTGATTTTGGTTACCTACTAAGTGAGCGACTCTGAAGTCCTGTCGACATCAAGCGCATTGTTAAGGGGAAGCGATCGCACTGTACATTTAGTTTTTGGGTAAATAAACATACATTGGTGGTATACTACATCATACTAAATTAGGTGTTCAGTTTTCCTGTATAGCTCGTATATGTGTAACATGTATTTCAATAATACAGATCTTAAATGGAATGGAATTTATTAAATTTGTAAAAGATACTAAATTTATTTCCGTCGTTCTGGTACCTGTAATACAAGTCCTCATGGTACTTAGCACAGGGCCCTAGGCTTACGTGGTGTGACAAGTCCACAGATATTATTATTATTATTAGTATTATTAATTACGGCGAAGTTAGCTGATGGTCATAACAATATTTCTGACTATTAACTTAATAGAGCCTCCCGTTGTTAAATTCTGCAAGGAGGATATTTTTATTCTTTTAAGTAAGTTCTAAGAAACCAGATAATAAGAGTATATTCCAAGTACGAGTATAAGGAAATGAACTTTTGAAACCGACACCCACGAACATCCAGGTCACCGAAGGTTATACAGCTGCACAGCTCTCCCCCATTTCATGCCTCCAAATGGGCCATCGGAAACCCACAATCCACATTCATTAAATTGATGATTGGCACCCTGTGTGTGCCGGATGAACTCAGTAGCAATGCAGCATTAACTCTGCTTCCAACAAGGGCCATGATAATGATAGTAAAATTATGTTTTATAAATATTCTCATTTCGGGATGCATCCCCACCACCTGCGGGATGGTGGGGGTCGGACCCTTTTTCGAGCCCTAACCTAGCCTCGTCACCCAATGAGCACTCATAGAAATCTGATGAAGCTGTATTGGGCTTCTCTTCGCTTCCACAGCATAATTTCATGACCCTAAAAAAGATTCTAACAAGTAGACAATGAAAACACACTTTAAAGTACATTAACATACATTAATGCGTGTTCCTATTAAAAGTAATTAAGACGGAGCCCAAAGCCCGGAGTGAACCAAGAACGAGTGTACTAAACAACAGTGTTTTACACCTCATTACCCTGTCTTAATTCAGGGGATGCTTGAGTCTTGTTCATAACACACGATATCTATACGACATGACATTGTAGAATACAAAAAAAGCACTTTTTTAATAGTGTAGTAAAACGGTTGAGTGAGCCGTAGTGTTATGACTGGCAAGGTAGCGGATCCGCATAGCTGTTGACTGCTCGATGGCTCCTTTATATTATGACTTTGTAACAGTTAGTGAGTGTACAGGACATGCTAAGAGTTTTCCGTAGTAGACGTTGTATACGCATTGCAAAACAATTGATTGAAGATCACCCTAAAAATTTTCTAGCCAGATTGTGGCAAGGAAAATCAAGTTAGCGAGGATGGTGATCAATGGCGATAAGGTCCCCTCATAGCGTCTCCAATATTGTACGGGAGACGTACAATATTGGAGACGCTATGAGGGGCTTTGACTGGGGACACAAATTGGAATTACTTCCTATTCTTCCTATTTTTAGATTGATTTGTAGCGGATAATTACTTCATATTCTTCCTATTTTTTTTGTAGCGGACTTTTACTTCCCATACATAAAGAGTGTTAACTCTTCTCTCGAGCTTCTTGCTACGACCTTATGGTGATTGCTGCTGTCTAACCTAACGACACACGGGTAGAGAATGTGTCAATACCTGATAAAAATAGTGTCTTTTCGCAATTTAGCTGCGATCGTGTCGTGTCGTACGTTGTAAACACATTACGTTGTAACTTTGAGTTGAACATGTAAAACTATGGTCGATTTACTTGGTGCAAATAAATATGTATGTGAAGGGTTTGGTCGTCGAGATGGATGTGGTTAATGTTCTGAGTAATAACAAAATAAGCTGAACCCGGCCCGTTAATAGACTTCATTTACATAAGGACCTCGAATAATGAATATCGGCCAATTTACAGACCGTAACCGTTAGACTAATGTCTGAGACCGGATTTCCCCGAGAGGGCCTTTTTTTGGAGGGGGGATGAATGTGAATACTAACAGTTATAAATATCCGTATTATCTTTCTTAACAAAATAGGCTACAAGCTACTTACAAACCGCACAAAATGCGACATCATAATCAGAAGTTTTGAGGTAGTATCATGTGCGCGAGAGGTCCTCATCCCATCCAACGGGCCAACATCTACTCACAAAATGCGTTGCCGACTGTCAATTGTGCGTAAATCTATGGGCGTTCGTAGTCGTCCACTAAATCCAAATGCCGTTTGCCTTCTCTTATACTATAAAAAAAATTATTGTAACAAAACCTCCTCATCGAATATGGTTGTGAAAACATCGCAGGCTGGGTATTTCAGTAATTTTATTAAGAGCCCTTAGATTACAACGTTCGTATAAACAAGGATCGTTACGTTCTACTACTTACATTCTTTGATTTTTTAAACCGTTCTTTTATTTTGTGAAATAAATTTTAATAATTTAGAATAAGACACACTTTCGAAACGAAAATTATTTGGAATTTTGATTTAACACTCGATGAAACGAAAATGCGTCTCGGAACATCATTTATTGGTCCTACTCGTGACTTGAGTTCGGGTCTTCACGGTGTGTGTCCTAACGGTTGTCACTAGGCCAAAGAGGTAAATAGGTTTGCGACACAATTTTGAGTAAGAAATCTATTGTAACATTATATAAAGTGGTCATAATTTCGTACTTTTAATATTTTTAAATATTTAATAGTAAAATAATAGTAAAGTTTGTTTGGTGCGCCAATCTCAAGAACCACCAGTCCTATTACCAAAATTCTTTTACTGTTAAGTAATCCAGGCTTCCCATCCAATAAGGCTACATACAATACAGAGTTGTGTGAATAAATCCGCCGGGTGATGCTAGTAAACTTATAAGATGAATACCATTCTACTGGAACAAATGTTGATTGTTCGTAGCGTCAGTCTCTCAGCTTTTTCATGATTTGCTCTCTGTTCAAATTTGTCTTCCAGTTATAGATGTTAGTGCATTCAAGGAAACAAAAAGTCTTCAGCTTTATTACATCAAACTAAGGTAGTATGCCTACTGCATACGGCCTAATTGAGCTTAAAGTGACAACTTGCCGTGCCGCCACATAATAGTCTATGTGTAGCCAGTGGCCCATTGGCGAGAAAGACGAAGGAAAATCTGCTTAAAAATCACATGGATGTCCAATGGAATCTGGCATCGTCATCAAAAGGCTGAGGCTGTCTCCTCGTACTATAAAAAATAAATCTATATTTTTATATAAAGATTCCATGAGTTTCCAGTCCATATCCACTCGTAGCGAGATATAAAAGTTCCAAGACAAGTGGCCCCTAAATCATTTGACCAATTTTATGAAAGTTCAAAGAGAAATGTCTTTTTGAGATTAATACGTTGTAATATTGGCAAACTTCCATGGCGCAGTCAAAGCGGTGTGATTTTTAGGGTTCTGTGCCCATAATGTCGGTCACCAGGGTGTATATGGAGAACCGATAGCCAGACAGTTGGAATATTCACAGTTGATCTACTTTCCTGATGACTTGGTTAAGGTGGCGTGTAGTCACTGGATGCAAGTGGCTAGTGGCCGTGACACATTATGGCGCTCTATGGGGGAGGTCTACGTCCAGCAGGGGGCTGATTAATCGCACTTTGTGTTGATACGGAACCGTCAACCGTAGCTACGTATGTGAGTTCGACTCCCTTGGACGGTTTTATACAATAAACAGGTGTATCGTTCTTTATGAATGTTATGGATTTTAAAAGAGTTTTTATCATAATACAAGCTAATGTAGCTTATTTTGAGGGCTTAAGGTATTGTTTTTAGCTATAGATATTAGTAAGAGACACCGCCATACTTGCATCTTTCACACCAAGCCGCCTTAAAATTATAACTATTCTGTCACATTTCATCTGTGAGTGGCCAGTGGCCCGTTGCAGAAAATGAGATGGGAAACGCATTTGTATATGCTTATGTCAACGGGCGTCGGTGAGTCACCAAACACATCCTCCTCTGGCAGGTCTCCGCTTAAAATTCAAATCAAAATATCGCGGTTACTCGTAAATATAAATTACACGTTACGCCAGGGAAGTGAGGAGGCAAATGAGACTGGATAGAGACTGGAGAGCCCAGGGTGGGGAACTGTATAATATTTACATTAAGCTGCTTCACTGGTATTCTGCAGACCATCAAGCGTTACTCAGCATCTTTTGGGGCTCAAAATGATATTATTAATGTTTTATCCATTTTCCGACCCTCGCAGCAGGTCACTGAATACGTAATGTCGGGCCATCGGGCTATTGATTTACCAAAAAGGTTTCGTATGCTGAAAGGTATGAGATAAGTCAGTATTAGTGTATTGCGAATATTACTTTTGAATTTTGCGCTTTTTTGTTTACCGTAAACGCCGAAGGGCATCGTATACTCCACTGCAATGTGTTGCTTTCTATATGTTTTTTTAAATTACACTTGAAACGATTTAAGACTGGTGGTAAGTATAAAATATAAGCTGTTAAGTGGTATAAAAATCACCTAATTTGCCGAGTGAAACTAACGTAACACTTTAACGTTTTTACATCCCTCGTGTCTCATTGCACGTTTACTTTCATAATTATATTTGTGTAATAATTTCTTAGGTTTACGCGAATGTTACACATTATAATAAAACTATTTTAACGGATTCTATCACGGCTTATTAAATATTTTACGATCCCGACGCTTCAGAAGCTTTACTACTACCACGGTCACGGGTGGACTGAGAAAACCAATGTCCCGATGTCATAAGTTGTAAAAAATACCGGAAGATATTATATAATTAATTAGTTATTCCGGTTAACGCAGAAAGCGCTTACTGTATCATGAATTTGTAAGGTTTTATGTTTGAATTTTACTTTGATTATGTTTTATAACTGGGTCCTACGCAGAAGGTAGCATGTAGCCATTTTCTCTATTAAAATTTGGATGTTTTCAATAGCCTCATGGAACATCCTAGGAAGGAATCTATGTCCTTTCGCGAGGATTTGTTCTTTATCAAACCTGTCTGTGACCCTGTCATTACATTAGATTAGACATTGCCTGCCAACCTCAGTGTCTTCACAGACTACATATTCTTTAACGCGTGGGATCCAATTACAAACGTACTCGTAATCAGAGCAAAATCCAAACATGACACCTCACAGCTGCTTGATACAATAAGCGCTTTCTGCGTTAATCAGAACGACTAATTAATTACATAAAATCTTCGGGTACTTTTAATAACTTGTGACACAGGGATGTTTGTCACATCAGCCCACCCGTGACCCTGGTAGCTGTAAAGCTTCTGAAATGTCGGGATCGTAAAATATTCAATAAAACGCAATAGAATCTGTTAAAGTAGTTTTATTATAATCATATTTGTAGTTTGTGAACATGTTGCAAACTGTATTATTTTTGAGAATACTATCGTCCATAAACAAACACACCATCAGATGCTATGTAGTTCTGCCTTCACTCCATCACTCCAACGTATTGACGGAGTCCCACAACCCGCACAAAACGCGATGGCATAATTATTTTGTCACGCCTATTTCTGGAGAGCCAAAGATACATTCCCTATCCTCCCAACGTTCCCGGCTCAGCAGGAATATCTACTACATACCTAGCAGATATAGCTCGCGGCCTTTGTCAGTTCAGGCCTTGTCGTGGCGGTGGGGCTCAGTAACCTGAGTGAACCGAGACACAAGTGCAGAAGGAGGCGACGCTTTTGCATAGGAGGCAAGGGGCGAGGATAGGAATCTCACCCCATTGCACTATCACAGTTGGAGGGATTGTTCTGTGGCGCCGGACAACCCCTTCTGTGGAGGTGGCGTTGTTTCTGCAGGGGGTTGACTAGCTATCGAGTACTGATGATTTGTAGTTCCGGGGCACCACACCAAAGTTGGCTCTGATGGCACTCGCGGCGGTGTATGTGGGCAATTATATATTGTGGGCACAAGTATCATGTGTTCTATTGAACAAACTTTTAAAATATATCGTAGTATATGTTATGATTCAACATTTTTTTTTTATATTATTTACGAGGTAGTAACATATTTTTGGCCCTACCAGTTTAATATCGGCAATTTCTGCCCGAGTTTCGCATTACTATAGGAGAAAACGGTGCCAATCGATGACTGTCGATGCCCATGGGCATCCTCCTCCTCAGGCTACTCAAAAGGCGCACGAAAAGTCACAGTAAGGCTGTCACTTTACGGCACTGTCTTGAGAGATACCTCCCAATTCCGATGCCACGCACAGCAGCACCAGCAGCAGTGGCACTACATCCTAATAATAAATTGAGTATACGTAGTACTAGCAGTTCGTCCCGGCTTCGCACGGATATTTAATAAACAGCAAATATTCATCGATTTCGTCATCATCAGTCCTTATTGGTCCACTGCCGGACATAGGTCTCTTTCAATGAAGCCGACCGATCTCCTGCTACTCGTATACAGGCGCCGGTCCGAAACCTAATCAGCGATTGCCAATCCGCCTGCTCAGCGTGACAATTACGAGCATTTACCTTCAATAGACGACAACAGCAGGATTAATTGATTTACAATATACATATATTATGTCTTAATTTCGACCTCGTAAACATTACATGTTACCACATGAAAAATAATTCAGTTTATGACAGAACAACGTCCGTCGTGACAGCTTGTTGTCTATAATTTTTGCAGCTGCGATGCAATATAAGGATGTACTCTGATATTACATTCACACCTTTATTTACATTATCGAAGTTTTCGTAATTTTATGTATTTACTTTATTTTGTAGAATGACTTACAGCTTACAATACACGCCAAGAGATTTAAATGAGTGACAAGTAACCAACGTGAAAGTCTTCATCAACAGATATAATGATCTGTAACGTTTTAGAAAATATTATATGGCCTATGTTCATCAGCAATAATGTAGGATTCTAATGGTAAAATAATTTTAACCCGTCCAATAGATATTTTATTGACAACCAAACAAAGAGATATAAAATCTAATATTTCTATTTTATAATTTTAGTATAGTATGAAATCAGTGGGGCTAACAAATCTTTGCCACCTCACTCCATCATTTACTTACGAGTATTATCTGTGAGACGCGAGTGACAGCAGGTCTACGTGTGACAGGTAATATCACCCACTGACGTAAAGCCGATGGCGGTATTCTGAATGACACCTGTCACTTGCCCCATTTCATTAAGCTGCGTATTGTTTATCTGGCCATATCTGCACAAAAATTATTATGAACATAGCTGAGGTATCGAGAACACTTTACCTTGTCAATACCGTTTTATTTGTGTAATATCGTCTTTTGTGAGGAGGCAATGAAATTTGTTGAATGTAAATGAGTTATTTTTGGTATTTCTTATCAGTAGTCCTCATTCACTTGCATAGTAAGAAGGTTTGTCACCTTGTATAGAAAATCCTCTCGAATTTTGGGTGACTTCAATTTGGTTCCCCATTAATAGACCTAGAATGACTGATCATCGGCGTGAATACGAGTTGCGTCAGTTTTTGGACTTACGGAGACGTATCCAGCCGATCTCATCATCAAGATGCCAGGGGATCATAATTGGGAAGTAAGTAAGGGAACGATTATAATTCACTGTAAAACTAGATTATAAACTTTACAACGAATTGAGTGTGATGCCTCTTTTACATCTCAACGTCACTATCTGATTGGAAAAATAACAGTCGACGGTCGCTGGCCTTTTTATTGGCGAATGGCGAATCGTAGGATAACAATATAGGCTAGAAACTGTCAAGCAGTGTCATTATTTGACTATCGTTCCTTCGTACAATATTAGTTATTTTCTGTGTCGTGAAGAAACGGTCCGGTAGTACTTGGCGTACATGGCACACGATAGAGTCAAGTACTCACAATAACCACCGCTACTGCCATCAGCACCACCTTTGGTGAGATGCCCTGGAATTGTTACACATCACCATATCGGTTTGACATCCCCAGCAACTTGGGCCATTCGAGAACCTCATCCCAATGTGCTGTGTATTGGCGTGAAGTTCTCAAAGCGCCTCCTTCTCCATCTCTTTAGTGTCCTCCTACAATGCAGGTACAAAGCAGCTTTCTCGGTGCAATTGACAAGTCCTGAGTCATGGTGTGGAATCTCAGTTCAAGTTATATATAATTTGCCCCCCGTACTGTGTGACAAAGCTCACATTGGCTTGTACTCATTTGTACCATCAGGACCTTTGGAACGCAATAGCTGGCCAGTAGGACCACTTCTCTGACCAGCAGGATTTTCGAGAAAGAAAACAACAAAAAGCTTTAACAGTTGAAGTACTACTATTACTTGAAGTACTAAACAGCAAACACGTCTGTAACTCGTGTTGGATTCAATAAATCTCGGCTTACCTAAAGAATTTATGTCGCCATCACTTCGGTTAGGTTTTCTTATAGTATCCTACTGCTTAGTTTTTAAGACTACCGACGCCCATGAACATCCACATTATTACTATGCCAATGCGTTGCCTTCTTTTCCTCCATCTCTCCAATAAGCCATCGGCTACTCTCAAGCCGCACGAATTGCAACACGAAATATGTCACTTTTTGCGGTGGTATCATGTGAGCGAGAGGTACCTCCCCGGTCGTGTCATCCCAATTGCACTGCAATACAGCAAGGCACTACCTATTACCAAACTAGGTATTTTATAACAGTGACCATTCTTCGGAGGATGTTAAATTAGATACAGTTTGTCAAAGGTACTACCAGATACTTTTATGTTTGATCATTTACCAAGCTACTCCCTAATGCTCATTTGATACCCCATCTTTTCCGCCCACGAAAACACGACACAATTTGCAAAGTTTTGTTAACCTCAAAGTAATGAATATAAAACTAGACCCCAAGCACCCTTGAAACTGATTCAAATCAGTATCCGGGTCGTATCAAGGAATCAGATGTATAGAAAAAATATATTCATGTCCTTTGGGACTCTCGAAGTAACCCTTTTTACTTTGTGCCCTTAGAATAAGGAATGCAAGTTGTGATTTGACAAATATACCTATACTATACGAGCATTGATTTACGAAAACGCAAGATATTTATCACACCACGTTAGCCTAGCCCTGTGTTAAGTACCGTAAGGAGTGTGTTGCAGGTACTAGACAACAGATATACATTTGATATCTTTTATAAATATAAGAAATTTTATATACTTAAGATTTTCATTATGGAAATACATATAACATATATATAAATATCCACGACCTAGGCGGGATTCAAACCCACATCCTCTGGATTAACACGCGGACTAACCGCTACGTCACCAACTGAGCCATCCGGTCGTCCTTGAGCAAGATACACGGTTTCATACTGATCTGTCATTGTAAAGAGTCTAGTGTCGTTGCATTTTGCCGCCCTATCATGTGATCGAGTGGCACCTTCAAGGTCGTGCCAGCAAGTAAATTTCCTGATATTAATTTTACGTGTACAACATTTCAATTATTAGGTCATTTAGTGTATTTTTCGCTAACATGATTGGTTTCTTTTGATGTAGAAAATAAAACTTACACTATAAACTCAATGATATGATTGCAAGTTATAGCTTAGCTTGTAGTGTTAAAATTGCTTAACCAATTAACGATAGAAATGTTCACGTGTGTACGCAATAAAATCCTTGTGTCCTAATGCTTCAAAATACTAGAGATTTAATTTGAAATGTGTTTGTGTTTAACGTAACGTGTAACAAACTCACACACCGTTTGTGAAGAGAGCCCGGGTTCGCGAGAGCTCTAATAATAATAAATAAATCATGATCACGGCTTCTTGCTAACTTGTAGCGCAAATCAACCCCTCCCGTCAAAGGGGGGGGGGGTGAGGAGGCCGGCTCCTCAGATAAGCCAAACAATAAACGAGCTCAATTATCCTTATACACGACACCTCAATTTAATCGGCATCGTGCGCGCCCCGTCCCACTAGTGTGGGGAGGGGACCGCTGCCCCCTTTTCACGTGTCATTGGGTTGACTTAGGCTGTCACTCTGTCGGTTGTCAGTGCGTCATAAATTAGTGTCGATATTGTACTTGAGTCATTTAGTTTTTGTGAATGTCCATTTAGTTCGGATTTGATCAGTTATGATGAAAGGTTTTGTGGTTTTGTGTTAAGTGTTACATTGTAACTAAATTGGATATTCGTTTTGTTATTATTCCCGCAGGTACGATTAAATTTATTTTTAAAAAGCCCTTTCTGGTCTTAATTCTATATTTAAAATGCTCATTATAGAAATACAAATAACACGTAGATGAACATCCCAGCCCTGACATGAAAACCACCTGAAAAGGGGTACGACCCCAACCTCCCGCAAATGAGAGTGATGTACACTGAAATGAGAATGTTCATAAAAGCTAATTGAACCATTATTACCATGACCAGGGAGACCGCGAGGTCCCTTGTTCCCCGGATCTGGCGTAGGAGGCAACTCGCGCACGGTAGCTACATTTTTCACAGCGCCCACGTAAATGAGCGGCTCATGGAGAAGATCATTTTTGGGGGGCCCAAACCGCCCTTCGCAACGAACCCTCCTTCATAACACACGCGCTTACTTAACACTGCGCAAATTGGTCGTTAAATTGCCCAGGGTAGACCCTGTTATTGAACAATCATGTTTACACGAGTCTCCGCATGAAAAGGCGAAAACAGGCGATAATGTTTACCAGTTCTCATGTCTACACCGCGTTATTACAGCTTAACGAAGCGATATCTAACTTCAACCGCCTCGAGGATTTGTTTGAATGGCCGGAGGTCTTATCAGCAGGTACGTAAATAAATACGTAATATACAGGATTGTTCGCATTATGACCTTTATTGACGTGATAACGTCTTGTAAATCGGTGACACATGCAAGCTCGAAAAGCATGTCGTCATAGTAACGTTCCGAATCGACGGAGCTTCTGGGCGAGCGCGGGTGACACGTCGTTTGTTTAACTCCTGCGGGCGATGCGTTCATAATTACGGATTTATTAAACAGCTTTAATCCTCTGCAGTAAAATTTCATAACTTACCTACAAGTTATGAAGTCATTAGTAAAGTAGATGATCATTAGTAAGAGGTAGTTGCCATGCAGCAGTGCAGAGGAAGTAGGCTGGCACGACGGTACCTCTGGCTCGCATGACACCGCAACCAAGTGACAGCCGTGCTGTTGTGTTCCGAGCGGTTGGAGGGGGGCCAAGGTAAAGAATGCAACACATTTGGATAAGAATAATGTGGATTTCATGAGCGTCGGTAGTCACCAAAATGCACTTTTTTCTTCTACTACGGGTTTGCGACGATCGACGACCCGACCCTACAGTTCCTCGGACTAGCATCCAAAGGGCACCGTCTACTCGTTTGCTCTATAAAAAAAAAACTACCTTACTGTTTAAAAAAATAGTTATCAGGAAAGTTATTAGGTCATGTAATTTATCTGTGAGCATTTTAAACTATTGTGAATCAAATGCAAGATTAGATCAAAGATTGGCCGATTTTTATTCAACATTCTAAAGCGTGCAGTCTTGAAATCCTTAGACGGAGTGGAGTTACATTTTTATTAAAGTATGACTGGAATTATGTTCCCAGTATGAATAAATTTCGTCCCCTTTTTGTTTTTATCGCACCCCCGGGGATTTTATTAAAATCCCTCGCTGTGTAAATTGTGTTTAGGAAACCATGTTATACCAACATTATATTTTGTGTATAACTTATTTATAATGTCTTAACTTTTGGTTTGATCCTTTGAATCTCAAGTTGGGATATTTCCGTGGGTTTTCTGTCGATAGTGCTCAAAGTGAATGTAACTAGGAGCTACAGAAGGCCCGGTGGACTAAGAGGTATTTAACTAGGAGCTACAGAAGGCCCGGTGGACTAAGAGGTATTTAACTAGGAGCTACAGAAGGCCCGGTGGACTAAGAGGTATTTAACTAGGAGGTACAGAAGGCCCGGTGGACTAAGAGGTATTTTTTTGACTCACCGCTCTTTGCTGGGAGGGCTACTGGCCGGTATTAGATTGTATTATATATTAAGTCTATAGATGATATCTGGGGCGGCATTCTTTCTTTTTAAATAGAATAGGGGGCAAACGAGCAATCAGAGACTTATTGATATCTTAAGTTTACGCGAATGTTAGATATTACATAAACATTTGACTTGTTACGACTATCGACGCCCATGAACATCCGCATAATTACTATGCTAATGCCTTGCCCTCCTTCCACCCCCCCATCGGCCACCGGCTACTCACAAATAGCACAAAATGCCTCACTGAATATGTCACTTTACGGGGGTATTATGTAAGCGAGAGGTCGTGCCGGCCCAATCCCGCCGTATAGGACGTAATGAACACTATGCATGGAACTACCTCCTCCTATGCTACATCCTAGGCTTATTTACTGAGGCTGTAGCACTCAGGAGAAGATATGTGTGCCTGTGATGTGTCTTCCTTACGTGATTTGCCAATGAGCGCAAATCAAACTACCGTACCGACTAATTGGTGGAAAGGAGGGATGGTTCCCCCAGACATGAAGGTTTAACGGACTCTTCCAGCCCCAGCAACAATGCAAGAACACCTTTAACCACCGTGCGTGAATTTCTCCCCTCATTAAACTGGGGGGAAGTGAGACCGATCCCATCGGCCAAGGTAATAATAGCTACTTTAACTAATCTTACATAACTTTACCTGCTCATCTGCGGGCAAGGACGGGGTCTGTCCCCAACACCTAGCTGTCGCCCGATGTGTCTTATAGTAACCGTTGAAGTTGCACTCGACACTTCTGTCAGCATTGAGCAGTCAAAAAAAAAAAAACTGTAGTGTGTTTCAGCTGGCTATTGTACACGTATAATGTATCTATTTTATATAGTTTAGTGGCTAAAGAATCGACAGCGGAGAGCGTGAACGTCACAGGTAACGTAGTGGATACAAGAAACGTCATACGTACGTTTATGGTTATCACAACTTCATTCCTTAGCAGGTGATTCGATTGCATTATGTTCATAAATAATGTTGCCCTAACCGGATTTCGATCACGGCGGCAATAGCTACAGAGGCTAGCCAACTGCTGTCGGTAGCCGTAAAAAACACCGGCTGCTCGTTTGCCCCCCTACTTTATTACTTTATAAAAAAAGTATATCTAACCGGCAGCGGATATTACATATAGCTAAAATTCTAGCAGAAAGACCTGCGTCAACAGTGTTGTTTTACTACAATACTCAGATAAATTCTAGCACTATGCCACCGAGGATCTCGTTACAAAAACATTCCACGGAAACTATTTAACAAGTTGGCAACCCTGGTGAGTGGAGCTCCGGTATTCAGTATCGGTTCAATTGCTCTATGTACAAAGGGGTGGAAATCAAAGGCGAGACCTCATTATACTCAAAATGAATTCGGTTCGTGAAGCATTCTCTCGTACAACTTCTTTCGTTCCAGTGTAAATATACTACGTATTTATGAATGCCTGGTATGTATTTGTGTGACTCGAATAAATCAGTACTTTGTAAATGCCATTATGTCTGCATTTCAGCCAAATTAGATCGGTAGGACCGGGACAGGATTTTTGCCCTCATGACAACGTTACAAATTGACTATGCTGTCGCGTTTCATGCAGATAGTTTCCGGTGGCACATAGGTGTAAAGGTATGAAGGAAAGCAACACTGCATAACAACAACGTGGATGTTTATGGCCATCGGGCGTCATTAAAGGGTGACTGACTAACTGCTCATATGCCAACATATTATAAAAAAAACTCAAGAAATCATGCTTCGCTGTATTGCAACTAAATTAAGCTCGATTTAGCTGCAATGAAATGTACATAAAGGTACGTTGTTAGCAACAGATCCAGGGTGACATTATCCCCTAAAGCGGCTAAGGGCTTCTTTGAAGTACTAATGGGGTAAAGTTCTCCCAATATTGAGTACGGGATTCCCACACTGGTCGGCCGGTCGGTTCACCCACCCATTGTGAACCGGTACCGTGTAGAAGCTTGCATAATTGTCATAATCATCATCTTCAGTGCTTATCGGCACATTGCTGGACATAGGCCTCTTTCGAACGCCAAGACGGTCAATCTCCTGCTACTCGCATCTATCTCGGACCAGCTACTGCACGGAGATCGTCTTACCACTTGGCTGGAAAAAAACTAAAACAAAAAGCCAAAACATGGATAACATTAAACAAAAGGTGGTCAACGTATGCTTGTAGTCTATCGAAGGCAATCAACTTACAATGACGAAATCCAAAATCTCGTTTCCTACCAATCTATTGAAAAAAGTTAGCCCTAAAAACGTTAAAATGACTTAAATGAAATACCACTTTACACTGGGCAGTTCGAAGTAGTTGAGTACATTATCTAACAGGTTAGCCCATGTTAGGTGAAGGTGGCTATTTCGTTAGATCGGAGCGAGCCCGGTAACAAATTGCTGGCCATCATTGCCTAGAAATAATATGTACTAAGAAAGTGTGGCCACGAAACGAGCGCGCTCAAATGATATCTGTAAAGATATGGCCCATATGGGGGCATGGGATGATGGATACGTACGGATATTAATGGGTGTCAGCAGTCATTAAATCCGTTTGCTCTTTTGTTCCTTAGTTTTGTAGTTATCTTTCATAAAAGGTATACGAGACAAAGAAACAATCGGAGCCTTTTCGTGCCTGACAACACCCACAAATATCCGCAAAGAGGTTTAATTTAGACTTGTTTTACTTCTCCCTTCTCCTATTTTCCTATCAAATGAGATACCGGATATTAACTATGTGGTATTAACTATGTATGGTTTATAGTGAGTATGTTTTTGGGTATGCTTTGTAGTCCAACGGGTTAACTTACCTAGGCTCTGCGACATCGGCAATAATAATAAGTTAAAGAGATAATGAGTTTGGTCTAACGTTGTGAACTACTCCTCGTATAACTCTATTGTTCCTGACTTGACCAAGACTTTTCGTTAAACCATGAAATGAACTATAATTTCAGCCTTTGACTGAGTAAAAAAATATATTTTTAGTCAAAATTGTTATAACTACTGCATACATATTAAGACGTGATACGAAATCGAATGTTGTAATTTTATAACAGCTAGTTTTGAAGTGAGACCAAATTGGTCTCTTATAGAGAAACTATTGTGCAGAGAAAACATATTTTTTACTTTCTTGAATGTTTATGCCAGACCGCAGGCTTTCCTAGGTCGTAGTATTTTCTTACAGACGAGGTTCTTTTTCAATGCTCATGCTTACACGAGTATCAGTTTGATGAGCAGTTTGCATTTTTTTTTCATTTTTAAGTAACTAAAAAAGGTACCTCTTAAAGGATGGCTTAGTTGATAGTCTGTCATTAAATTGGTGAGTTATTATAAAGAAGGTAAAAGTTTGTAATTAACCGTTGAAGAGCCTGCAGGAAATGCTGCACAGCCTAAATGAATCATCTTCAACCAATGCAATCACCCCGTGATGACCCATTGCTTTTTAGTTTGCGACTGCTCCACATGTTTGCGGTAGCTCAACAGGCAATTGGATATGCTACGTTGAGTGTTTCTCTGTCCGACAGAATTTGTAACGAATTCATAAGACAGGGAACTAAAGTACCCAATATCACGCGACGAATAGGCTCGCTAAATTGGCAATGGGCACACACTCAGAAGAACAGATGGGACAAGGGCCAGTATGGTCCTGGAGGCCGCGTTTAGGAAAACGAAGTGTTGGTCAACCGTTCACCAGGTGGGAAGACGATCTCCTTGCAGTAGCCGGTCCGGGATGGATGCGAGTAGCAGAATATCGGTCGTCTTGGCGTTCATTAAGAGAGGCCTATGTACAGCAGTGGACCGATAAGGGCTGATGATGATGATGAATTAATAGTGATATTACAGAAGAATTACGTAATGAAATCAACATACGGGTACCTTAAGTAACTTGTAACATCAGAACATCTGTCATCTCAGTCCACCAGTGACTATAGTAGATGCTAAAGCTTCTGAAACCTTAACATTATTAAATATTTAACTAAACCATGATAAATTCCGCTAATGTGGTTCATATAAGCAGATGTATTTTTGCGTGCTTCCGCATGTTTAATGGCCACACAAAACGAAGTAAAAGTTAAGAGGAAACCACCCGGAGGCTGTAGACGGCGTCTTAATTGTTTTACATCCTTGTTACCTCTCCGGCTGCTTGTGCCTCACCTGTACCTCTGTGCACACTCAACACCTAACCAATTATTTACATAACCAAAGTGATTAAATGTGTTTTCTTAAGACTAATATAGGCGATTAGCTACTTTTTTATAAGCTTGTATTTATCACGGGGTACCGAGCAAAATGTCTAATTGATCCAGGATAAAATTCGATACAATTAGTATTAATATTACAAATTCAGTCATTCTGAAGACCAAGGTATACTATTGTGATTTGGCGGATATACTTTGGTGTTGTTTGGCGTTAGATTTGTGACATTATAGCATACATCGTAAATTGGTGACTTACCCCAACAGAAAGATTGGTTAGAGGAGAGCAGAGATCTCCTGGGTGTACGGAAATTTATAATTGTCGTATATTCATTAAATTAAATGATCGGTTTGCTCTTCCTTTATACTAACAACACTAACAGTAACAGAAACATAATTGAAGCAGGGACCTTGAAGTCCCTTTAGTAGTGAGAATAATAATTAAATATGCTATTGATTAATTAATCATTCGTGTGTAAGTTATTAAGATGATGCTTTATTTTTTTATTTTCTCTATAAATAATTACTTATAGTATAAAACAATTGTATTGTCTTCTATTATATTATAAACAATGTCATATCAGGATGCCTCTCAACCGTATGCGTTAGAGAGGGGAATCGGCTCAACTTCAACATCAAGCCTAGTCTCTCTCGACGAGCATTCGTAGCAATCCGATGAAGCTGTATTGGGCTTCTCTTCGCTTCCACAGCACAAGATCGGGTCCGAAAAGAAGTAAAAAAACACAAAAATAAAATGAACGAACAACTCGATTGTCACAAAATATAATTGAGTGTACCCACCCAGCGCCACTTGCGTTACAAATATATGAAGAGACACCTCATATTTATAAAGGTTTTTCCAGCCGCAGCCGTTCTACATGTAGGAGCTGCCTCGTGGTCTAGGGGTAAGCGTATTCAGCCACAGATGGGAGGTCCCGGATTGAAATCCCGGGTCAAACCATAGAAAAAATAAATAAACTTTTATTTTGCAAAAAGACCAAAGATTACAGTGCAATAAAATATACAATTTAATATATTAACAACTTTGCAAAATTGGTCCCAAGCTCGGCATTTGCTAACATACGTGCCAGCACCGATCTTCCGCTTGAGCCATCCGACACCACGGACACACCAACCACATTAAATTATAGACTTATAGAATAAAAATAAACACACATGTGTGACATAAAACAATTTAAAAAATTTGTTTATATTATCTGAGATACATTGGCAGGACGTCATACAGGTGAAAATATGTTAAATTGAACAGGAGAAGTAGGAAGCAAAAACGTCTTAGAAATTTACTTGTTTACAATTCACATATCTTTGTAAGTTTGTACTACTGACCTTGTGAAAAGAGAATAACAATAACAGTATGAAAAGATATTTAGAAAATGGGTCCAGCGTGAGCAATATCGATCAGATCAAAACATTCTATAAATAGGAATATTACGCAGTACATAATAGTTACATAAATATATCATTAATTACATTAATTCATAATAGAACAATTTGTTGTTTTGGTGAGTTAATATGGAATTAATAAACTCAATTTCATAAGTCATGCTCAAAGTTTTCATACCTCTGTTTCTTTTTGTTGGTGGTTGTTCCAACACTTGGAAGCAGCGTATCGGAAACTTCCTCTAAACGAGGTTAGTTATAGCAGTAAATGAAGTTGCTTGGAGCACTGTCGTCTTTCACAAGTCTTAGAACCAGACATCCAAACAAAAAACTTACTATACAAGTATGAAGGCTCCCCTCGCCCCAGAACACCAAAAGGGTGACATGCCAAATGATACTTGTGCATAATACGAGTACGTCCCCATACGAGCATGGCTCTTCCTAATCGAGGTGGCCGCTCTAGCCGGCCAGGACGACATTGCTTGTAGGTATGTACGCATAAAGAGCAGTACCCTTCAGCTCAGGCGGTTCAAAATATACGAGATAGACTAATCATGTGTATTTAGGACAAGGCTACATAGTGGTTACATTTGCTTCAACTTAACCACTAGATTTGTCTCGATTCATTAAATTAGTAAACAAAGTTAGTCTTTGTTACAATTGTAATAAAATACATTGTATCTAGTGACCTAGATTTGTAACATTGTCTTGATTTAATGAACGATATACATGGGGTGTAAGTTAGGAATCGCGAACCAGAAGCATGGCACTTTTCATAGTTTATTGGGGTAAATGAGATGTCGGAAATTTTTAGCCACTTAATCCATGAGCATCCACATTGTTAAGAAGTATTGCAAACAATTTACTCCCTTGGACCAACCAAAATTCACGACACGCTGTCGCTTTGCGGCAGTATGTTGTGAGCCAGAGGCACCTCTCGTCTGTGGTATTCTTGACTCACGCCTCCCAATCGCGAACGGAGAAATATGCGTGAATCTAATCACTTACCTAAGATTACATGGCCAAAAAATGTTATTAAAATGTTCATAATTTTCGTTATCATCGTTAAAAGCATTCATTGTTATACCGCTGTATGTAAGTCTCTTTCAGTGAAGGCGATCCATTTCCCGCTAGTCATATATGTCGCGGATCGGATACTCGCAGGAATATCGTCTTCCCACCTGGTGAGACGTCAGCAGAAGGGCCCGGAAGATTCTACACTATTTGCCCATAAAACAACTTATCTTCCTAGGAACTCCTGTCTAGAACCTTCTGGGCCCTTCTGCCATCTGTCCTTCTGAGCGTGTGTCCAGTCCATTATCATTACAGTCAAGCTTAAGGACAGATGGCAGAAGGGCCCAGATAACTCTTCGCTTGACATCGGCAGGTTTTACCTCTCTAGATATTTTTAAAGTTGGTACAAGGGGACAAACACATACCACATAATTTAAGGGTGTTTCTCTCCTTCCCTACTGTCCTCCAATGGGCCAACCGCTTTTCACAAACCGCACGAAATACGCCAGCGTATCTGTCATCCTACGGTGGTTCACGTGAGATGTACTTTCATGAACAACCATTTTATTGTGTCGTTATAAAACAATAATTAATAAACGACTACAAATAACCAGCAGACGCAATTTATTTTAATAACACTCGCTGGCTCTTTCATTAAAGTTCATAGAAATTAATATCTCATTAATGTTTGTGTTACAAAGTGTTTTTTTTTATAGTATAGAGGGACAAACGAACAATTGGAGCCTTTCTACGGCTGCCGACGCCCATGAACACCAGGATAATTACTATGCTGATACGTTGCCGTCCTTTTCACCTCGCCCAATGCACGAAAAGCGACACCATAGATGTCACTTTACAGCGGTATGAAGTGAGCGAGAGGTACCGCCCCGGTCGTGCCGGCGCAGTTCCGCTGCAGTACAGCTACCTCTTGCTAACATACGCATTAAGGATGGTTATTGAATGTACGTTTACAAAAACGTAAACGTAAAACCAGAGCTGAGAGGTAGTGCCACTGCTGTGTTGCTGCCAGGGGGACTACATAAAAATGACAGCTATGCGGTCGCGTTTTGTGTGATAGAGAACGTAGGGGATTGCATCTGTATTACCTTGGCGGATATAATGATTATGTTGTTTTCAAGACTACTTTATAATATTCGCCCACAAAGCGGAGTAGTTTGTTTTAACATTCTAGTTTCTATGTCGCAAAAGAGATAACGAATTCTCATTTGCCCCCTATACTATAATACTTAAATAAAAAAAAAACCCAGGAATATAGGAAGAATCAACTACATTTTATCACTTCGCAAACTTCTTTACATGTACACGGGAATAGATTTTTAATTAAAAATATTTTTGTTTTTCTTCGTAATAATGAATAACTTCTTCGTGTTCATGATGTCTAACGGGCATCAGCTGTCACAGTTGTGTTACAAGACAGAATATCACTGCAGTCACAGTTGTGTTACAAGACAGACTATCACTGCAGTCACAGTTGTGTTACAAGACAGACTATCACTGCAGTCACAGTTGTGTTACAAGACAGACTATCACTGCAGTCACAGTTGTGTTACAAGACAGACTATCACTGCAGTCACAGTTGTTTTTTAATAGAATACCGTTACCGACTACCGTTGCGCCCGCCACAATTGTCTACCGGCTACTCCCAAACTGTACGAAACATTAAACTGAAGATGTCACTTTACGGCAGCATCATGCGCGCGAGAGGTACCTCCCCGGTCGTGCCGGCCCAATTCCGTTGCATAGGAGGATGCAGTGTCATGCACTATGCATGACACTACATATATCATCCTATGCAGTATGGCTGGTGCCAAGAGGTAGTCATCTTCCTTTTTGCCACTACTAAAGGAAATTTCATTAACTATAAAAAAATAATTTATAAAAATACATCCAGTAACTGTGACGTGCGATATTCACAAAATGCCGACAGTGAAGGGCCCTCGAGTCCCCTCAGCGCCCACAGCCCAAGACACTCTGGACACAGGGGCTCTTCACACGAGCGTGTCTCTCCATTTTAATGAAGCGAGTGCTCAGACGCGACTCCACGAGCTCATAATGACATTGTGTGTGAATATACCATGCATATATTGCATGTGCCATGTGTGTATTCATTATATAATGTGTAATAATTAATTAGGCTATAGCGTCTTTATTGCATAAAAGGGAAGGAACACACCAGTCTCCATCTACTCAGTAATGTAGGAGGTAGTGCCATGCATGGTGCATTAAAATATATCCTCCTGTGTTACGGAACTAGGCCGGCTCGATCTGGGACTTCTCGTTTACTTGATATCGCCATAAAGTGACGACCACGGTGTTGCGTTTCACGCAGTTCGTAAGTAGCCGGTGGCCCATTTGGGGAGGGGGGGGGGTAAAGATACCAGGCGATGACCAGTCCTCAGTAGGAGCCCTTCATCACAAAAGTGTTTACGAGAGGCCAAAAAAGAGGCGGTAGAAATATGCTGGATCCTCCGATTTACAAGATTCCATGCATGCATGCATACCAAGTCGCAGGTAAATGCTAGTTTTATGATGATCAACTCCATCTATTCTGAAGTAGTTTTAAAGTAGCATAACCTTCACATACACAATGTGTTATAGAGCTCAAGAGAATTTGCATTTTTAAATCACGAGTAATTTAAAAAGCGCTATATTTTCGTTTGTTCTAAACTACGTTTAAATTTATTGCGCAAATATTAGCAATGTAAAGTTGCATGAAATTGTTACATCTACTCGGTTTCTGATGAAAACGACTCTTAGCAGGTGGGATAGAGTTCATTTTAGCGATTGATGACATTAATTAAGAGAAGGAAGATGACTACCTCTTGGCACCAGCCATGCTGCATAGGAGGAGACACTACCTCCTCCTATGCAAAAGAAATGGGCCGGCACGACCGGGGAGGTACCAGTCGCGCGCATAATGCTGCCGTAAAGTGACATCTTCAGTTTAATGTTTCGTGCAGTTTGGGAGTAGCTGGTGGCTAATTGTGGGGCGGGGGGTGGGGAGCAAGGCATCGGCATGGTAATGATGTGGATGCTCATGGGCAACGGTAGTCGTAAAAAGGCTCGGATTGCTCGTTTGTTCCCCTATTCTATAAAAAAAAAGAGATACTAGTAGTACCAGTGCCAGCGATAGTTTCGCCGTTACCATAAGAGTTCATCGGACTAGTGAAGGCTTCGGTGTGTTTTAGTTTAGGTAGACAATAAGGGGACAGCCCCCCCTTCCTTTTCAGCGTATGGGAAGAGATGAACCTGGGTATTGAATAAATGAAAATTGTGTGCGTTAATCATCATCCATAACTGGTTTATGCAGACCCTACATAGTCTGTCTTGTAACACAACTGTGACTGCAGTGATAGTCTGTCTTGTAACACAACTGTGACTGCAGTGATAGTCTGTCTTGTAGCACAACTGTGACTGCAG
>JAFELO010000015.1:66253-125028 GCA_017140195.1 Eumaeus atala | reverse complement strand
GTGATAGTCTGTCTTGTGACACAACTGTGACTGCAGTGATAGTCTGTCTTGTAACACAACTGTGACTGCAGTGATAGTCTGTCTTGTAACACAACTGTGACTGCACTGTTAGACACATCCAGTATCCAGTACGGCCCCGCAGGCGGCGAGCTGAGGACATCTTGGGTGATACAGGCTTGATACTAAAATGTAGCTTTCGGCTATATATATATGTTCTCTGCTGGACACCAACAAAAACTGTCAGTCTATACTATCTATACTAATATTATAAAGATACAATTATATATATACGAACATTTGATTGTTTGTTTGTTTCATCATCATTATTATCAGCCCTTATCGGTTTACTGCTGGACATAGGCCTCATTCAATGAACGCCAACACGACCGATCTCCTGCTACTCGCATCCAACCCGGACCGGCTACTGTAAGGAGATCGTCTTCCCACCTGGTGAACGGTCGACCAACACTTCCTTTTCCTAAACGCGGCCTCCACTCCAGAACCTGACTGGTCCATCTGCCATCTGTTCTTCTGAGTGGGTGACCAGCCCATTGCCACTTCAGCGAGCCTAGTCGTCGCATGATATCGGATACTTTAGTTCTCTGCCATACAACTTCGTTACGAACTCTGCCGGACATTGAATAATCCGAAACTAGTGTACCAATTTAAGTTTTTTTTTTTTTGTGATTAGACTCCTGCGTTTAGCATTAGAGCATTAGACTCCTACGTTACTTGTGGTAGGATGAACATTTTCTAAAACGTACTGATCATTATCAAACTTCGGTAATGTAACCAAAGTTGTGAAAAAAATATCAAAGTAAGTCCTAAAGTCTGTCGTAAACTTAATTCGTTTATAGTTTTCACGTTTTTGTAAAACAATGTTTTTTTTGCCAATTTTATCGGACTGACTGCTAGAATATAATAAAGATAAAGAGGATAGTAAATCTTGGAATCTATATCACGACACGTCAATTTCAAGTTCAAGTTCACGTACGAAATTTTTGCTTGTTTATTTCACCGCACATAACGCGCAAATGGCCGAATGTATTTCGATGCAAGCTAGCTTAGTAAAGCTGCCGAGAAATTTCCCCGACCAGATTATAAGTGATAAAAAATGGATGGATCCCGTGGGATACTGTGGGACTGCGGGGCACAGCTAGCTTATAGATGTTATAAAACAAAATCCCCAAAAGTTGTCTGAATATATGTGGTCTGTTTTCTCAAAATCTATGGAACGGGTTCTCATGCGGCATATATATATATATATATATATATATAATTCATAAAGCCAGCTGTAGTGCCATGTGCTCTTACTCGCATGACACGGCGTAAAGGCACCGCTTTACTGACACGTTTCGTATGGTTTGTGAGTAGCAAATGACCCATTTGAGGGAAGGAGGGAAGGATGATAACGCATTTGTTTAACTATTATGCGAATGTATAGGGACGTCAGTGGTTATCGAAAGACCGACTTGCAGTCTGCTATCCGACTGCTAGTTCGTCCCCTATGCTATATAAAACAGCCAATGGCCTCGCGTATGATTTTTGTTTTAACGCCATCAAAATTGTCGATATACTCGTATTGTATCATACTGCTGTAACATTAAGTGGCAGAGTGCTATGGACAGTATCTGATCCTGATCTGTCTGATGATGCTGACAGACTGCTGCGTGAGCCGCTCACGGCGTGTTGTTTGAGCAGCCGGTGACCAATCTGCATTTGTTTGGTTTGTTGATGGCCGAAACATCAGACAAAAGGCTGAAAGGTTTTTCAAACAAACCTGATGGCACCACAAGTCAACATGCGCATTTAAATAGCAGAACTTTAGCGTACGTAGCATATTCTCTTGTTTATGTTATAATTGTAGTCCGTCCCAAAGACTACTATTGCATAACCGGATGAATATTTCACGAAACATGGCAAAAATTCATCGATTTAGAAAATATAAAAGTTAAAAGTATATTTTAATTTGGTCCTCGTAAACATTACGCGTAGAACAACGTCTGCTGGACAGCTAGTTGTCGATAATTTCTGCATCTCTATAAGGACTCAATTTACTATTTCCTCACCTTTGTCTGGGCTATTGAAGTTTCCACAATGACCAGAACATCTTAGAAGATTTTATATGTTCATCACATATTATGTTGTTGTTTTCAAATCGGTCTTGTAGTTTCGGAGCTTATTTGATGCGAACGAACAAACATACAATCATAGGAGGAACTTTATAATATTATTATAGGCTTAGTTTAATACGACTTTAGTTACCCGCGACTTCGTACGTATGAATTATAGACCACGACAAAAGTTCGATTTTCTATAACTTATTTGTTATTCTAGCACAACATCAAAGTGAAGTTTCATCATCCATTCAGTAGTTTTGACGCGAAAGATTAGCAAACATCCTTCTAGACTTACAATCTTTCGCGTTCATAATGTTAGTAGAATATACTTTAAATATATAATGTAGGGGGCAAACAAACAATCAGATGGATGGACGCACTAACTCAGAAACTGCACGAAGCGTCGAAGTGTCATGTGGGCGAGAGGGCGGTTCCTTCGCCTCCAAATGGCCGCGGAATTGAACGTTGCTCGATATGTAGACTCCAAGAAACCCGACACTAGCTGAGCCCATTAGGGGGTTACATTCAAAGCGCGGAGATACGGAGATGGGGGTTTTCTTAGCGGTGCATGCGCCAAGTCGTGTTTTTTTGGGGTTAAATTGGACTAAATTTTGTCGGCCCCATTCCCACCCTTACGAAACACCAGCATTGACAGACTTGAGGTCTGAGGATGCACCGTCGACAATGACTTTGATGTTGCGGTCTGTCAAAAAAGTAGTGATCCAGTCGCATAATTTCCCAGGCAGTCCGTAAGGTGAAAGCTTCGAAAGGAGCGCTTTATGCCAGACCCGATCAAAAGCCTTCGTTATATCCAAACTAACGGCCAGTCTATCCGCCATTCCGTTGCAGAGATGGTAAGGAAGGCTGAGAAAAGTTCACTAGGACAGCCTTGGCGAGCCACAAGAAAGCGCGAGTTCCCGAAGGATGATGAACTAGCCCCCCGCCAATTCTGCCTATGTAATCGGAATATGCCCCAGCAATAATTTTTTTGTAGGACCTGGAAACCCAGGACGGTAGCACTCTTGCATACGGCGTAGCGCCAGTCTACAGAAGCGATTGAAACCCGGGTACGATTCACCAGCAATGGGTACCAGTGAGTGCGGAATGAAGAGCTCCATTCCTTGCTGCACCACATCAGAAATGGCATTCATCCAGCGAGAAGCAAATCCGTCCCCTTGGATAAGATGCAAAGAAGAGACGCATCCCATCCCAATCTGTTTACCTATAGTGCCAGATACGCCGGCACCGAACTGCGTAGTGAAAGTGGTCTGACGTACCCAGTGTTGCATCGACAGGAACCTGGTAGTTTTTCGGTTTGGAGATCAGCAGGGGGTCCTATAGGGAAGTTGTATGGTATTCCACGTCCGGGATTCGCGTGGGTGATGAGACCAGTTGTGTTAAATCAAATGCTAAGGCAAAGTCGTGAACAGGTCTACCCGCGTGATCGGTAGTGCGTGAGTTTATCCGTTCAACATGATGGGCGTTGAAATCGTCAAAAACCACGATCTCTGAGGTTGGGACCTGTTTTAGATGGGAATCCGTAGCCCTTTCGATACCAGTCAATTTCGGCATTACATTGCATACAGTATCATGGAGAGATCCCACTCTTCAAGGTTGCAAAGGCGACGAAAGCAGATGTCCTCCCCGATGTATGCACACACTCCAGCATGCGGCAGAAAGGAGTGTACTAGCTCATTCCTTGGGAACGAGAGTTATGATGTATCAATCGGAGAAGATATCTGCGTTTCGGTCAAGAAGAGCAAAGCCGGCGTCTCAGTCTCTACGTGGTAGTGAACGGCATTTAAGTTGGAATGCAACCCCCGTATTCGCCCTTCGGCCCCCCCCCCATAATACGCGGGGCAGCCCAGGCTTCCAAACTAAGGTATAGGTCCTGAGCATGGAGGTCCCGGGAGGGACTCTTCGGCAACATTGTTGCTGGAACCCTTCTGGGGTAGCAAATTAAAACACTATGCTGCTATGAGATAAGGGGGGGGGGATGTGGGCCAACCGGAGCTCTCACAAACCTTTATTAATATAAAATGTATGAAATATGTAACTACAACGTTCCCTTAAAAAACGTACTTACTATAAGTAGTGGAAGTGTAGTGAATTTTTTTTAAGATGTTCGTTGGCGTCGCCAACCTTTACGTAATCCGACTGTTCACTTACCATTTGAAATAAAAATAGATAGTGATAATGATGATTACATAGCTTATTAATTTCATCTGCACACTTGTCCCTCATACTATAATATAATGAAAAGCTCTCGCTATTTGTGCTTTTCAATGTTCCGTCCGTGCACCTCTTAACATCACGCGATCCAATCCCTAATTTGCCATAACGAAATCACTTTTACTTATCTAAGAGACTTAACAGCATATCTTTATTTGTATTTATATAGGGGGACAAACGAGGAATTGAAACCATTATACGAGTACTGACGCCCATAAACATCAGCATTAATACTATGCCGATGCGTCTCATTTTCACCTTTCCCCCAATGGGCCACCTGCTACTCACAAGCCGCACGAAGCGCAGCGAAGATGTACGCCGGTATCACGTGAGCGAGGGGCTCCTCTCCAGACGTGCCGGCTCAATTCCGCTGCAATGCAACACAGCACTACCTCTTGTTAGATGTTAATTGTTGTCATGATGTGATATCACCATCACTCCATCAAATTACCATCATTTCTCCAACGTTCACGTTCTTACGCAATCGAGCAGACGTATATATAAAAAAATCTTATCAAACATCCCTCAAATTGGTCCCATTTTCTAAGATGAACGCGACGCGAAAAAACCTTTTATTGGACGGGAGATTTGGTCCTTGATAACTCCGTGATCGCGTTGCGTAAGTGCTCGATTTATTCGCTTATGAAGTGGCAGAATCCTCACCAGCATCCTTTTATAGCATATGGAGCAAATGAGCAGTCGGTCTTTTGACTTGTAACCCAACCTTTCTATCTTGATGACTGCGCCCATAAACATTAGATACATAAATGTTACGCAAATGTTTTTCTTCTTTAGACTTCACCTCCAGTGATCAATTGGATCCTCACAATTGGCATGAAGCGCGAGGAAAATGTCCGTCACTTTGCAGAAGTGTTATATGCGCGAGAGGTACCTCCTCGGTCGTGCCAGCTTCATTCAGCTGTAATGTAGCATATCACTAACTTTTAATAGAGTTTTTGCAACCAGTTTCTCATTGCTGCTACTATTGTGTCCCCAAAATCTAGAACGGCCATCACTTATTGATATGATCTCGGGGAGCCTGAGGAAATAAATAAAACTGTCTTAGAACCCGCAACGAATTCCATCAGAAGAATATTGGAGGCGTAGGAAGCAGTTCCAGTTTCCCTTTTCAATCAAGGTGGAGGTGGTGGCAGATTACAATAACTTGAACAGTCAAGAAAAGAGATGGCAGCCAAATGAAGCGAAATTGGGCCGGCATGATCAAGAAGGTAAAATAATATAAGTATAGCCGCAAAGTGATATTAACGATGTCGCATTTTGTGTACTTTTCGAGTTTCCGGTGGTCTATTGGAGGAGCGAATAGAACGAGAGCAACAAGCCTGCATAATAATCATGCGGGTATCTTATTGATCAATGTATGATTTTCTTCTTTTTAACATTTATTTCCGGGATGGATGTGAGTAGCAGGAGATCGGTCGTCTAGGCGTTCACTAAAGGAGGCCTACGTCCAGCAGTGGACCGACTAGGACTTAAAATGATCATGATGATAAATTTATGGATTTATAGTGGTCCGAAATGAATTGTTATTTACTTATGGCGTCTGTAGTCAAAGGCTTCCTGCTACTTTGGTACCTTACACTAAAAAAATATTTATGGTTCGATGGACACAAGCTACTTCCCAACATCAAACACTCAGGAATACTCCACTCTAAATGGGCCTGTCAAACGCGAACAGATACCACCCTTATCTATTTCATTTTCGAGAAACCATCGTCCAAACATAAATAAACGGTGATACGGGTTCATCCCGCTCGAGATTGATAACAGCATCCGACACCCTACGTACGATTTGAGAATCGAGTATTTTTTTTTCTAAATCTACATCACAATCGATTGTACCCACTAACCCATTGGTATAGAGTCCGTATTCCATTTAGCATTCAGTCACGCGTGATTGTCTGAGCATAGAGTGAATTGTTCCCATTTATAAGGAGCCTGGGTTTTATATATCAGCCCAATGGCAGCAATTAGACATTTAAATATAAGATGACCGGAAGAAGCATGTGCGATAGCAGCGCCCTCACCAAATACAGTATTTTGACGTTACTATTTGATACCATGCATTTTTTTTCGGTTACTTAGATATTCATCTAATATATATTAAAAGAATTTGTTTGTTTAGTTGACCGTGCTCATTTCAGGTATTTATTGGTCAGATTTGAAAACGTTTCTGGTGTGTGGTGGGTCAGGTGGCAACATTATGAAACAAATAATACTAGTTGTTTTTTCGTTTTCCCAACTATGTCGTCGGTATTTTTATTTCTAAATAATCATAATTCACCATGACATCATATCCATGTACAATATACATGGGTTTGAGACAATAAAACATAAGCATAAATATATGTGTTGTAATGACGTCACGTCCCTTGTTGAATGTAATAAAGTTCTTTATTAAAGTTTCAGGATTAGAAGACGTGAACAATACGTGTTAAAAAAGTAACTGCGGTAAGAGACGATAATGCGCGCCGGTGCATAATGTTGTGTAATTATCTCATATTAAGTATTATCTCATGTCAACGCATGTTAAGTAATTAAGTAAAAAGAATATATATAACGACGAGTTTTTATTCAATTAGAAAAATAACTGTTGTATTTTTTCCGTTGTGTATTGTCTTAGACCATTTTCTTGGATCGTTGTTGATGACCGAAGTGTAATCAACCAGCAGCCTCTGCAAATATGTGTTGTACTGCTCTTCTATCTCTATTTCCATTACAGTTGGAGAGTGAGAACTATATAATACTAGTTGACTCGGCCAACGTTGTTGCTGGAGTATGAAAAATAGGTAGTAGCCGACTCTCAGACCCAATGAAGTGCATATAAAATTTGGTAAAAAGTCGTTTCGGAGGAGTAAGGTAACGCACATTGTGCCACGAGAATTTTATATATACTCTTAAGATGAAATTCATTTAATTCATTTACTATTGTTACTTACTGCAATAAAAATGTGTCACACTCGTTTCTTTCTGAGATATTCTGCAACAAGAACACCTATTTCACAATTTATCTTACTTTTTTAGATATTTATTAATTTGATAAAAACTATTTTATTAAATTTATGTGAAGGTAGTCAAAAGTCCAGTGGGGTGGGACCTGCACAAGGTGGCTAAGTTGTGGATATCCGAACCTTTGTTAAGGTTTTCCTCGATGTAGGACGTATCTTCTCCTTGCATCCGGCCAAAAAGTGACAGGTCTAACCAATAAAATTTGCTCAGTCGATTAACTTGTAGCTTGGTGCAATGGCTACTTATAATCGTATCACCTCCATTGGTTATACCATAGATCATATCTGACACTTAGTATGTTATATAAGTATAAAATTAATCCATGTTATTGTGATCAATAAAAAATACATGCTTTACAAATACATGCTTTACAAATACATGCTTTACAAATACATGCTTTACAAATACATGCTTTACAAATACATGCTTTACAATTATTCAGTCAGCATAGTCAAAGATTAATGTTTGCTGGAAACAAAATAACTATAATGAAATAAGATGTTGACAGATTTCTATCTATTATATAATAGATAAAAATCTATTCCAGTGCAATTCCCTTGCTTGAAGTTGGTTTGGCTTCATTCCTTTAAAGTCTTTGACTAAGTCATAAACTTATGAGATTAATTAATTAATAATTTATTATAATAAAACTATTTTTACGGATTATATCTGTTTATTTATTTAACTATCAGGTCGTTTCAGAAGCTTTACAGCAACCATGGTCACGGGTAGACCGCGATAAAGTGAGTAAAAGTAGTTTTATTGTAACGAGTAACATTTGCATAACGTTAAGGATTCTGTGCATACTAATATCGAAATCCAAACTTTTATAATTATAATATTAATCTTACTAAGTTAAAAAAGTACCGCAGTAAAACTTATGCTACAGAAATACTAGCGATATCGCGAAACCGCGAGGCGTAACAAATATAATAGGCTCAGTACAGTACATGTCTTGCTAACTTCTTTATATCATTTATCTTTGAAGTGAGATGGGCACACAATATTCTAGTTGATTGCATGTATTGTTACTTCTTGATGGCAATTCATGTTAACAATTGAATAAGTAAATAAGCCTTATATACCATTTATACAATTATTTAATTTCAATTTACGTTTGCGACCGGTTTCGACTTATCATCATCAGGTAAACCTAAAATTGAACTTAAATAATTGTGGAACTTTATTTATTTATGCAAGTGTTAACGTGATATTCTATTCCGAATCACAGTTCACTAACTATGACATTAGCGCTAAACCTACGATATTGTTAATTTTTATCCGACTGCATCTGAAGGAGGGTATTTTTCTGTATGTATGCATATTTGCATATGTATACATATTTCTATATTGTCTACACGGCATTAAAATCTACTTGATAATGCGAGCAACAACGGAGTCATTAATGAGTATATATCTAAAGCAATCAGGTTCGATGTCTTCCAATTTCATCAGTTATCTAATATGAGTGATGGAGTTTTTGAGAATTTTTAATAAGTTAATTCTTTAAAAATATTACAGTAGTAAAACCAAAAACGCTATCGTTTATAACTCGCACACTAATTTCACAATTAACCAGCAGAGGGGATTGTACTGCGGTTCTCGATAAAACTGGTCTCGAGTTTTGATCTCATCACCATTCACGAACAATAGCCGGGATGGCGTTAGCTGGTTTTTTTCGTTTGTACTTGAGCAAAAACCAGAAATATATATGAAGCCGTTTATAAAAATCGTTAAGGTTTTAAATAATAATAAAATATCCTTTTACCCCCTTATAAGATGCTCTTTGTAACCCTCTTATAAGAGAAGGGGCTAAAGAGCAGGTGGAAGAGTCGCACATTGTACATCTCCTATAAGAAGCGGGGACAAAGAGTAAAGGAGGCAGCGCTTTTGCGCATGGGGCAAGGGTCGGGGATGGGAACCTCACCCCATTGCATTGTCCTAAAGATGGGGGGGTTGTCCTGCAGTGTGGGACAACCTTATCTGTGAAGGAGGCATTAGTCCCTTAGGGAGCTGACTAGCCGTCGAGGTGCCCTGATGATTTGTTGTTTCGGAGCGCCTCATGAAAGGCGGCGCTGATTTGTTTTTGTGGGTATTCGGAATTATGCCGCGAGTGTTGTTAGAAATTCAAAAACCCCAATAGCACTTTGGCTCGACACGGGCTCGAACTCAGGACCTTACGACTGTGGCTGAACATGCTCACCACTGGACCACGAGACAGTCAGGGTAAATAACTGGTCAAGTGGAGAGCGGACTCCGACACTGAAGGTACTGCACCTGTTTGTACTACTGAAACTACTTATACAAGTTTTGAACTTCGACTATTGTGAGTATTGAGTGCACACGCCCGGGAAAGTTTCTATGAAATGAACTGCAAATATGAGTTTTGTTGGTATTTCCCTGTGATTTAATAATTTTCAACAGTTTCATATATATAAGATATCAGCATTATCTATCTCTTATTGCTTTTCCCGCCTTGTCGGAGAGGGCGAGTGTGGGCTAATTTAATAATAAAATTTAATTTATTTATTTAATAATTTATGTACACAAAACAAAACACACTTTAAATTCACAGATAAGAGAAATCTAGTACATGGGAGCTACTTATTCCATGATGAAATTTCTTCCAGTAGCCCTGTTGATGGAAAACGTATACGCAATCAAGGTGCGTACATTTAACAGTAACTTAAGAAGGTCATATACATTTAGCAATACAAACATTATATAACACATACACATATACACACATACATACATACAATTATAAACATAATAGATACATTACATATTATGCAATAATAAACATACTCAAATCACTATTGAATATCTAATTTAGGTAGGGTTTTAATTTAAGATTGACTTAAGTAATAATCTTAAAGTTTTTTCTTGAAAAGTGAAATTGTTTTACAGTCACGAATTTCATAGGGTAGGTCATTCCAGAGTCTAGACGAATAAATTGTAAATGAGTAGGAATAAAAGTCAGTGCGATGGGAAGGAATGTGAAGAAGTGTACGTTTATGCGGTCTACAAGAGGAGTCACTAAGATGAGATCACTAAGGAGAAACGCTGACGAAGATATGTCGGAGCACGAGTTCTGAAGAGAGCATTGAAGAGAAAGCACAGCATTCGAAAATTTCGTCACCACTGTTGAGCGCTTACCTGCTACATTATCATATGTAAGTGTGTACAAGCTCGATTGAGATTGTAGTCTTTCCTATATAGATCAAACTAAAAGATCTGTAAAAACTTGCGTTAAAGAACATATAGCCGATATGAAACACCGACTTGTTACAAAATCTGCGGTCTGCTCACGCATGTTGAAGTTGACCCCTGCCATTACATTATTTATTACATTCGTGAGGCTATTGAAATGAAAAAAAAAAACATCCAAATTACTATAGAGAAGATGGCACCATTCCTCTGCTTGGGACTTGTGACCCAGTGATAAACAGAATCAAATCATAAAGTATATATAATGCCTCAAGACAGCAAGATATAATAAGTACTGTTTGCGTTAATCGGAACAACTAAATAGTTATAATTATTCGGGTACTTTTAATACATTAATTATGACATCATGACGTCTGTCACCTCAGTCCGCCCGTGACCGTGGTTGCTGTAAAGCTTCTGGAACGTGCGTCAGTTAAATAATTAAATAAACCACGATAAAACCCGTAAAAGTAGTTTTATGGTAATAGAAAATCCGTCATAATCTAATTCAGCGCGCACCACTTAAAAATGATTGGACGGAACCTTTACAAATCCATCGTGAAAATCCCCGGCCAGGTTCTCTCTTAATAAAATATTCGTGCTTTTGGGATGGATTTAACGCAGATGAAACCGTGGGGCAGAGCTAGTATATGGATAAATTTATAGATATATATTAAATACAAAAATATTCACACGATAAGCCACGCGCTAAAAGTAACAACTCAATCAGGATAGAGTTTTATTTACGGTGAAACATCCTAATTGATACCCGGCTGGAGTGGACAGAGCGCGGCCGCTAAGCATGCGAGCTCTTATTGTTATAGAATAGGGGGACAAACAAGCGGTTTTGAATCGTACGGTACAAGAGCTTATCGAGGTGGAATTGTTATAGAAAAAACTTTTAATTTATTGTTTGCATTGGTCACACAAAGCTCTCATCGTCTATATTATGCTTTTCTTCGCACCGCGCGCCTTCTCCTATCTGCACAACACTTAGAAGCGGCAAGACTGCAAGATTGACTCTTATGTAGTACTATCGGTGCCCAGAGACATCTGCAGAAATGTTGTCCTCCTTTCCATCATGTGTGGAAGACACAAGGGGTTCTTGTGAAAACTCACAAACCGCTCGACGCGACAGCATAGTTGCTACTTTACTTCGGCATCATGTCAGTGAGAGGTACCTCCCCGTTCGTGCCAACACAATTCGCTGCAAGGCATGATAACAACACTTTTTACATAACCAGCTCAATCACCCGCTCAATCTCACCACTGCTATTCATGTGGATCCAGGATCGACAACGGTAACCACAACTACCTCTTTATATGATCGTAGAAAAGCTAAAAAAATATTTTGGGATCTAAAGCTAAAAGCTGTTTAAGGAAATAGGAGAAGAGATGATGAGATGGCAGAACACACAAAAAGTGTTTATTGAATATGTTATATATTCACGCTATTATAGTGGACACAATGGAATATTTCAGTTCGTTACACCGCATCATATCGAGACACGGTGACGTGTCACGCGTGGCGCAGACCCCATTGTGCGTTGCGAATAGAATAATAATGGCGCAATATTGATGTTCGAATGAGGTGTTGAAGTTGTGTCGTAAACAGCCCGCTGACATGTTCGTTAACATATAATTGCTGTGGCTAAGACGGCTACTAGTAATGTTAGGTCCCTACTGTCACTAAGATTATCAGTAATTTTAGGTCCTTACATATGAAATTGGCGTTTTGTACGGGAGGTACAAAAAGTCGAATGTTCTTTAATATAATAAATTTAATTAATCAAGGCATTGACCATTGTTTCCTATGCATTTTTGTCATCTTATAGGTAGTTCATTGATCACTTTACTAAAAAGAGCAGTCGGACGGGAATCAATTTAAACCTTCGAAGGCGATTTGGACTGCCCCATCGGAGTTAAATTTTTTCCCTTGCAAGAAGTTATCAAAATGTCTCTTCTAATTTGGTAGCTGTCTGTTGCGCAGTGTGTGGTCTAGCGTTGTCGCGAAGCAGCAGTGGCGTGGAGCGATTGACCAGAATAAGTTGTTCAGCCGCTAACCTTTCCATCATCATTTGCAATTGCTGACAATAGACAGCAGCTGTATATATAGTCTGACCAGATTTGAGAAAACTATAATGAACAACACCGGCATTAATCAACCAAACGCGTACAAGTAAATTTTTTGGGCTTAATTTTCGCTTGGGGCAGGATCTGGCTGGCCGGCCAGGATCCAACCATTGCGCTGAGCGCTTCCGATTATCGCAGAGAATCCATTTTTCATAACAGATAATGATTCGGTTGAAAATAGCTTCGTTATTGTGTCAGTTAGTAATATAACGCAGCAGTCGACGCGCGTTTGGCAGTTTGCTTCAGTCAATACGTGAGACTTAAAAGCTTTCAAGCTTTTCAATCTTCCCAAATTCCTTCAAGTGAATTAAAACAGTTTTGTCATTAGCATTGCAGCCTGCAGCTAACTTGGACGTGGTTTGCGTTGGATCCGCGTCCACAATAGCCTTCAACTCTTCATTATCAATTGGGGTCCAGGTCGTCCACGGGGCTTATTATGTAGGCCGAAATTTTCAGAACGAAAACGAACTGTGTTTCCTTTTGCCGACTCGACCGCCATACACATCATTCACCCTTCGGGTCGTTTCCGCAGCACTAATGCCACCACGGAACTGAGTGGTGACATGCGGCAGACGTGGACAGCCGGGTTCGACTTCGCTATGGCAGCCTTCTGAGTGATACCCGTTATCCCAGTTTTCGATTTGATACCCAGAATACTTCACTCCATGGATCTCTGGCAGACCGTGAGGGCGGATCTCTCCTGAAGTGTCATCTTTGGGCGACGTATGTAAGTGTATCCAGAAGCTTCCTGTAAGGGCTAGTGAAAGATTACAATTCATTAAATGTTTCATGGCCCAATAGCTCTTCCTACTATTTTTGGTGCGTCGAGCAACTTCCTTGTCTAAACTGGAAAAAGTCGATCTGGCTCAACCACGTATTCTAGTCCCTCGCTACCAACAGCAACTGATTGATGAAAGTTGTTAGTCATCAACTTGAACAAGCCTTGAACATATTCATAGAAATGCCGACAAATATTGATTCAATAGTAAAAAATAAACTAGCTCAAACATGCATTCAATCATATTTAGCATTCAATAACATTGCACAATTCGTAGTATTGAACAATACAATTAATCGTCCAGGTGCTGTCTAATTAAACGGTAGTCATCTTTAAACAGTCAACAGAGGTGGTGCCATGCTGCATTGAAGCCCAATTGGGCTGGCTCAACCGGGAGGAAGGTGTACCTCTCCTTCAAATACCGCTGTGAAGTGATGGCTGTGCTACATTTCACTTTAGTTTATCTAGACGAACGGACGGACAACAAAGTGTTGCTATAAGGGTTCATTTTTTAATTTTTAAACGTGGACACTTAAAGAAAATGGGTCACAGCTGATAACGATCAATATGTTTAATGAAGTACCTACAGCTGCAAAAACTAAAAAAGCAAATCTGCAGAGAATCGGCGTCCAGTCACGTACAGATCCGATTTCATTACCAGCCTAACGAACTGTGAACTTACAATAAAAAGGAAGAGATTCAACTCCATCGTCATCATTTATTTAAAACAAAAAGAATAAAACCTGGAGGGGGGGGGAGCGGTAGTTCCCCCGCAAAATAATTTCTTGTCGCTTTTCGGAGGCAAATAACTAAATGCCTGTTTTTAGAAGTTTTCTTTAAATTTTCTAAGCGCTACGTGGTAAGATTATCTATTTCACTACACGCCACGACAAACATAAACAAACTACGATCCTTGTGTCGCGGTCGCGTCATGTGACATGGTCTCAGGGCGTGTTCAGTATGAAAGCAACAACAATAAGCGGGCTTTGCTCAAGGCTTGGTTACGAAATATAGATAGGATAGGGTCTTTTGTTCACTTTTGACGGATGTGAATTGCGACTAATTCTTTAGCAGATGGCGCTTTCACACATATTACATCACGGTAACGAAATGTCATTTTAAATTGCACTAACACACACCTTTGTCATTGATCTCTTTACGTGCATTTCATTAAGGCTAGTACCAACGTGTGTGAGCTAGCTCCGTTGTCAGAGATGGGAGACGGTTGGCCCTTCGTCCCCTCTGGCTAGGACAATGATAGGTTAATTAACTGTTACAATACAATATTGAAAAGCAGCTCCCAGAGTAAATAGAGAAAGAGAGAGGGGGCGGGTCGGTCCCCATTTTCTAGCCGATACAAGTCTCAACGCCCAGGAGCGCGCATAGCCTCCGATTGAGCTTGATTGAGCTTTTTCTCCACAATTTTGCAGCACGGATTACTTCGGAAAACAAAAATATCAGTAACATATTTTCATTTCATCTTGTTTCTAAGTTCCACTACAACAACATATAAATTGCTTATATCGAAACAAATCGTAATCCCTGTAACGCGATCGCATCACGCGACACGGTCGCCGGGCGAATTCAATATGAGCGCAACGGTAATACGCGAGCTTTGCTCGAAGCCAGGTAACAAATAGACGGGACAAGGCTCGATCCGCACTATCCTCGTTGCGCCACGGCGCTCATTCAATTAGTGAGCCGTGCCACAGCGATGCGCTCATCTTTGTTATACTTTTTATTGTTGTCTTTACTAATAAAGTGTGTGTTCAATTAAAACCTGATTGAATTGCAAATTAAAAGAAATACCTTTGAAATAGATTTGAATCATGAACAAAGATTTTCTACTTCAAAGTCCATATTTTTGTTAACCCAATATGTATAACAAGAGATTTTATTATATTGTAGAGTAGTAATGGAGAGGAGGCTATAGCGTAGCCGTATTGGCTACGCATCTGAATTTATTATTTGAATATCTAGAAATGTGGGTAGTTGTCAAAAGATTTTGTCAAAACAAAGCCAATTTATTGGTTCTCCTCCTGTACTATAAACAATAAAATAGAGCCAATAGTAATGCTTCGTCGCAACTAAGTAGGACTGGCACGACCTCGCGCTCATATGATACTGTCACAAAGAGTGTAATTTGTGAGTAGCCGGTGGAAATTGTTTTGGTGTGCTAAATAATGGGGGTTATTCACCCCATCAGCGACGCATCGACATAAACATCAGCTGTGCCTAATACACTAAGCGGGACTGGTTGTTCGTTTATCCTGCTATGCAAAATAATTATGGTGGTGATAACGCTATTTAAGGTTTCTCGACTGTTTTATATATTTATACCGGTGGAACCTGACCTTTGACACACTTTGGGAGAGGCATAGGTTCAGGAGGTGACGTTTTACAGCAGATGAAGATGATTTACATCCAATAAAACAACAATTTATTGAACGCTCGTGCCTCTTGGCTCAAAGCGGAGCACACCTATTTACTACAGACATATAAATACAATTATTTGCATTGCCTTTGTGGTTGGACAATGTTATTTGGAAAGTAAATGAAAATAATTTTCGTGATGTATTTTAAAAATAATGCATTTCTCGATACGAAATATGATTTTGATCTCCTTTGTTCTTTAATAATTTCATAAAACGATCACGGGTCGCTCTTACCCGATTTTCCGACTTAAAAAAATCGATAATGTAAATTCAACGGAATGTTTCTAGTAATTACCGACGTCCATGTGATTTGTTTATGCAATCCAGAGGGGATTTTACGTTGTTCTCCTTTACTCCTAACACTAGGACACCAGGGCTGACAAATAATACGAGACGCGATTGAATATCGATAATTACACGTTGACCATATACGTGAAGAAAAGAAAAGAGGTTACGTACCCAGGGCTGATGTCATTCTATAGTCACTAAGTTAATATCTTTTCGAACAGAAATGATGTAAATGCTACATCTAATTATTAATAATAATTTAGATGTAGAATCCAAAATTGGCAACATTGTTTTCTAGTACGAGGGAGCAAGCGAAGAGTTGGTGCCTTACGATAACTATTGCTCGCGTCCTTTTGATGACTAAGGACGTACATAACATCCGCATTATATCCCCTTTATCTTACAAAATTCCAATGGCTATTCATAGACCGCACTAAACGCGACAGCATAGCTGTCACTTTACGGTGGTGTCGTGAGAGGTATGTAGCTGGCAGATCCCAGGTAGTGTCAGCCCAAAACGGTTGGCAATTAAGGATAGCACTACTTTTTGTAAATTATCTAGACATATAACTGTTTATATACGTCTATACAATTAAATTAAAAAAGATAAGATTAAGTCGTAAGTATTGGCCGAAACGATGGACAGCTTGCAGGAAATGTTGCACAGCCTAAATGAATCCTCCCAACGTATAGGCCTTAGGATGAACTTGGAGAAGACAAAGGTTCAACGAACACGTTCTCCCTAGGCCGGTCAAAGTCGATGGTGCTATCCTTGAAGTCGTAGACGAATACATCTACCTCGGGCAGCTATTACAATTAGGTAGACATGATTTCGAGAAGGAAGCCTATAGAAGGATTCAGTTTTGTTGGTCAGCATCTTCGTCACATTCTCACGTTGCCTCTACCGCAGACCTTGAATACAAAAGTTTTCAACCAATTCCTTCACCCTGTGATGATCTACTGGGCCAAAACATGGCCTCTTAATTTGGGACTGGTCCCCAAGTTTGCCGTTGCTCCGCGGGCTTTTGTACGTGCTATGTTGGGTGTTTCTTCGACCGATAGAATTCGTAACGAAGTGAAGAATAAGCTCGCTGAAGTGGCAATGGGCTGGTCACACGTTCAGAAGATCTGATAGTACACGGGCCACTAAAGGTATGGGGTGGAGGCCGTGTTCAGGAAAACAAAGTGTTGATCGACCGTTCACCAGGTGGGAAGACGATCTCCGTGCAGTAGCTGGTCTGGGCGTTCATTTAAAGAGGCCCATGTCCATCAGCTGATAATGATGATGATGATAACTGTCCTATCTTCCTCCACCCCATCAGTGGTCAGTGGTAAGACACAAACTACACATTTTTTTCGGACCTAAACTTATGCCGTGGAAGCAAAGAGAATCCCGATACAGCTTCCTCGGAATGCTGTGAGCGCTGGTCTGGTGACGAGACTAGGTTTGAGGTCGTTAAAGGGATTGACCCCCAGCAAAATGCACGGACTGGTCACGTAATGGGGAACATGGCGGACTGGTCGTGCAGTCCCAACTCGACTGCAATGCAACATGGCAGGACATTTTTGCAAACCTTCCTGCTATCCGATACGACCGAATCGGTTAGACCTCCGCAGAAACAAGATGCTACACGCATGTGTGCGGTGGCTTTAAGAGTCTATGAGGATGATAAAAATGCGATATGAAGACATCAGATTCCACGTATACTCATTTACTTTTTATGCAACAAAGCATATCAGAACAAGATATCGCAAACACAGTCATATGCGCTGTGTGCGAAATGAAAAATTGAAATATTTCTCCATTTCTCGATTTATAAAGCATCAAAGTGGAACAAAAAAATACGAATGTTAAAATGTTCGTAACACAAGAATAAAGAAATAATATTTAAAAAAAATTAACATTTTTTTAAATAAATGTAGGTGGAACAAACTGAAGTATAAAATTTTGCCGTGACTATATACGATATTAGCATCATTATTATTTCCAAGTCTATATTAATTTTTAATATTTAATATTAGTTTTGACACTGATATCACTTAGTGAGTTTAGCGCCCTCTCATCACAATGGGCGGTAACTAAAACCAGTGGGTTCGTTGCTGCGGCACACACATGTACACAATAAGTTGTACTGTTGCACATGTGTGTAGACTCAGGTTTCCTTTTTATGTAAATAGTTTTAATTTTTAATTTCTCTTGTTTTGTTTTGTAACAATTGTGCTGCTTGTGATTGCAAATAACGTTTATATCTATCTATCTATCTATCATATTGATATTATGGAAAAATGCACTGCAATATTAAGGAGAACGGTGAAGTGAACAAAACGATATACATTTACAGTCTCATCCGTAGCGTAGACAGAGCCATGAGTACACTCTCGAATGAATGTTTCTTTTACACAACAACAACACATCTTCACGCAACACGGAGTACCGCATATCACGATCCCTACACACCTGCCTCGCTTCCTTCACATTCATTATTTAATATGGAATTTAAATATATATGTAAATATAATATGTATATCATTTATAATTCCCACTTAGGAATCGGTACTTACCGATATTGTGTGTCGTCACAAAGGTTCTTAAGGTTAAATACATTGCAAGAGTTGTAATCCTAATAGAAATTGTCACTGTTGTCCTTATCCTTTCAAAACGTCCTTAGGTTGTCACAGAATATTGGTGTTGAGGATATTCATGTGATATCCTCAACATGAGCCGTGTGACATTCCTGTCCAGTACAAAGTTCCATTACTGTTTGAAAGGTGTCTAGGTTTTGTAATACTTAAATTGTGTTGTATGTTTTATTTATTCCGTTCTTAAATTGTACTCTGTTTCTACCTTTTGTTTGCTACTTGTTCTTGCTTTATTTCAACTCGGATGATCTTATAATTATTTTTCTTTTGTTTATCTAATGTTTGCAGTACCTACTCTATTCGATGAGTAAATTATGTGTGTCACTGTAGTGTTACTTCGTCACTGAATAAAGCATTTCTAATTCTAATTGATTACTCTCTTCATACAACCACCAGTTGCGAACACTCTTGACACCACCTTCGGACGGCACCTGGTCGTTCTGATCATGGTATATCAGTCTTGGTCTTACCCAGTACATACGTCCTTCCACATTCGTATCGTATATCTATTTTTTTTACACACACATTTAAAAAAAAATTAAGTATATCTACGTGAGAGTTTCTGGTGGTCCAATGAGGAGAAGGCGAAATGAAGGAAACCCTGTACAAGTAAACATGCGCTTGTATATAAACATCAGCATAATTATACCGATGCGTTGCCCACTTTTCACCCCCCCCCCAGTGGGCCACCGGCTACTCACCAACCGCACGAAACGCGACACCGTAGGTATGACTTTACGGTGGTATCAAGTGAGCGAGAGGTACCTCACCGGTCGTTCCGACCCAATTACGTTGCATAGGAGGATGTAGTGTCATGCACCATGCCTGGCACTACCTCCTCCCGTGCAGCATGGGATTCAGCATGCAGCAGCTGTTACAATGGTATATCCTCTTAATATGGTACTAATAACTGCTGATTCCATCTTCTAATCAAGCTTTTTACGTCGGACTTTATAAATAACGATACGGTCGTTAAATGAAACCAAGCGTGAGTCGGACTCGTAGACTGACGATTCCGCACCAACAGGGAGCACGAGTCCGTTATCTTTAAAAAATTTGACATACTTATATTTGCATGTGCCGTCTCTTATTTTCCATAAAATAAAATAAAATTATTATGGATTTTTCAGTGATACATTTGCCAATACGCGGATTTATTAATAAATTGGTATTGTAAGTGTACAACTTCTTGCAAAAGAATAATAATTCGAGGTCAAAGTGATTTGATATTCGTGCGAAATTCTGTATATATATGTGGCAGTCGTATAGTCCAAAATGCTGTATTTCATGACGGCTAGTCATTTTCAAAAAGGCTCTACCGTTTTATTTTGTCGCAGGCCAACGATTAGCCACACTGAATACAGCTGAGTGAAATTACGCCAGAAAGAGTTCGGCGTTACGCGATATTCAGTGAAGCTAGCCTTACTGGAATAAAGTGAATTATTATCCACCATTTTGACAGGTTTTAGTTCCTAACTTTAACACTCGCGGCGTTGTTTGACATGACAACAACAATGGCGTCGATTGTAGGGTACAGAGGAATAAAAAAGCTATGCTCAGTTAGGTTCCAAGATTACTACGCTCCTGACTAAGCATTTACACTCAAAACACTGGGCCTAATTTCATACTTGTATCGATCACTATCTCTGCAAAAAAATCAAGTTATTTTATGACAATCCGGCTAATCGTTGTTCCGCTTAAAAACAAAACGGGCCTCTTTATAAAAAACGACTACGACGTATATAAACGGCTGTATCTTATGATTGCGTTCACTTAAAATTATGATTTTTCTGTGTTTTAAGAGGCTGTGGACTATAATTTTTGACATGATATTTATCTTGATACTGTCAGGCGTTGGTACGCGTAGCAACTCCTAAATATAAGACCTAGATAGATCACGAAATGAACCTATAATGGCTACGTTTTGCCTTAAGAAACATGGAACCCTAAAAACGGATCAAGAACGGGTGGATTGAATTTAATTCATTTTATCGTCTTTTTACGATTCCAATCCGACATTTTATCTGCCGTCCCGACAATTAATCCTTAAATTGAAATTTATATTTATAATTAAAAATCGGGGTCGCGTTTCGTGGGGTTTTTAAGTAGCATTGGATGTTCATGGGCGTCGATAATCATGAAAGGCTCTGATGGCTCGTTTGCCCTCCTATTCTATTTATAAATAATATATATTTTATACTACTTCCACTAGTATATAGAATAAAATTACAAAAAACCAGAAAGGTGGTAATTTGTATATCAATAAAATAGTGGAAATAGCATAAAAATATATTATTTTTACAAACTATATCACATATACAATATTTGTACACTCAGCGTCGGTTACGTCTAGTCGACGCTCTGGTGCAGTGTTCCGATATACGAGATGGTGACAGAGGAAGGGGGTAGGGTGCGTATTCTAGTGCGGTCCACAGATGACGTGACCGCGTAGTAAGTGGGTAGACGAGGTCTAATGGTGACGCTTTTCCGCCCTTACGTCACTTACCTATTTTGCACACCTTTTGGTTCAGAAACATGTTCATTCTTAAGACAATCTCCAGTCGCAGAGCTGACTCACACGGTATTTAAGATCATTTTTTCTCGGCAGCCTTATCATCAGGTGGATTAAGAGAATAACCAATGTAGATGAGGCAGGCAGGCAATATAAGGAACGTACCCCATTAGAGAGCTGGCGTGAAGATGTGTTATAGACAATAATGTCGTATAATTAGTTTTGCATCCGCAAAAAATATAAGTCCTTCATCAGCCGAAAAATTTCCAATTGTCCTCGGAAAGTCAAACGAGGAATATCCTTTTGTGAGGTCGGTTAAAATAAAAGATAAGTAACTTTAAAGCAAGGAGCGTATAAGTAGTACGCGATCCGCACAAAGTAGGTTACAAAAGCTAAGGAATGAAATTGTGGATGAGGGCAGGGCCGGATTATGTTGCACGCCATCAATATCGTGACTTATGAGCGACGAGCTCAGACGAGGGTCTCAATATTAAAAAATAATAAATGTCTCATCTTTGTAAATTTGATAATAATGTATATATATATATATTCAATTTCAGGACCGGACAATTTTATTGGTATATAAGTGGCGTATATACGTGGGGTATAAGCAATAATATGTGGCCTTAACCCGGCCCTGAGTGGAAGTGCTCATGTCTTAGCAAAAGCACTACAATATACTCAGTGGTAAGCTGAGAGTGTATTCCATATTTGATTTCAGTAATGAAATTTACTATCATTCACTTCGTAGTATTCAATTTGAAGTGCACGGTTTCATTTCATTATTCCCTTTATTTCATTCTTGACTTTTGTCTTTTTCTTTTGCTATGTCATTGTTTTTATATCAACCAGCTATTTTAATATATTTCCATCTATCTATAGTTATTATAAGAAGTATGTATGTGAACGAATTCCTCAAAACCTACTAACGGAAAATTCATGCGGTTTTCACCCTTGAATAGAGGGATTCTAAGTAGGTTTTAATGTATAATTAGGCTTCTGTTAATCAAGGGTGGAGGGGCGGATTGATAGTAAACTTCTATAATACATCAATTAAAGAAAAGGGTCGCAAGGTTCGTTTCCTGGGACCAGATTTCGAATAGTCATCATTTGTCTTGGCAATACTGAAAAAATCGGTGGGATTACTTTAAATGCGCAAAATGGACCAACTTTCTACCTTGTTTCCCTTCCATCTAGTACGACATCTTCTCTAGCAACGATTGGGCCGGCAAACAACCTATTCCTTGAATAGGAGGAGGACGAGAATTGGCCAGTGAATCCGCATAACAACAACAATGCGGATTTCTATGGGTAGTCGTTAAACGACTTTCATTGCTCATTTATCACCCTGTTAAAAAACACTCTTGAAGCTCAATTAAAAAGTACTTTAATACACTTTTTTTAATGACACAGCTGTTCGTGTTTTCAAACAGGACCAGCTGAGTAGAACAAATTGACGCAATAAATACATATTGTATTAGAGAGCCTTCCCGTGTACGCGGCTCGGAGAGCGACCTGTGAGTGACAGGCGGCTGCCGGTCGGAACCCCAAGATTATGGGCTCAGAGCACATCCAGTTAAATTATTACAAAGATAATCTTAACAGAACTTACTGGTAACTCGTGTATAGCTTATTATAATTGAAATATATAGTACACATGCAAATGTTTGTCTGTATACTTGTTAATTTCACGTGCTACTGAACGGATTTAATTAAAATTGGCACATGCAGATTACAATCTAGCAAAGGAAAAGATTACTCGCGTAAAATATACCCGAAGTAGACCCGCGGAGCACCGCTAGTAGTGGATTAATATAAAATTTATTATTTGTGCTTCAGTTTAATATGATTAAGGTATTCCTAGTCAGGGGCATTGGCTCAAGAGGGAAACCTACAAATTGCTACGAACGTGGGCCTGTAAGGGTCCCCTGTCAGTGAAGTGCAAAACCTTTGTTCTTTAACTTAGGAACCAGACAGCTTTGTGTGATGAATTCGCCACTAGCCTAGTATAGTATGGTCGTACCAGTGTGAGGAGGATATTTAGGGACGCCATGCTAAACAGAATGTATCGATACTGCACTCATGTGTAATATCGATATTTAAAGTAGCGAGTAACTTTGCGATAAAACCATCGTTCACTCTGCCTCGCAATTAGGAACACGGTATTGTATATAAAGTACTGTAAAGTACGCTATTGTATACTGTACTCATGAGTAGTGTTTAATAGGATATCGGAAATATTTCAACCTTTGCAAAGTACTCGATGCCCATCCAAAGAGTACTCATTGACCAAAAATATAATGTCATAAGTATCGGCATCGAAGAGAAAAATATCGAAACCAAAACTTTTCGTAACTTTTTTCGTGTCCCTAGTTATAACATATTGCTTATCCATGCATTGCTGAATGTACTAGTTAGACTAAGCATTTACATTTCGTAAAGATTGCGAGACGCCTTTTTATTCCATAGGATGTTTTCTACTCGCGTCTGTGGTGTAACGGTGTGGGTGTCGCCTGTTAAGACCGATAGCCGCATGGGGTCCTGAGATCCCCAGGTCGGGCAACTGCTATTAAATGTTTCTCAGATTATTCTGAGCACGCATTACATAGACCGGGATTGGAATGTGCCCGAAGCGGCCATAGGCTTGCCACCTATGACACCATGGGCCTCCAGTACCTTGACTAGTCGTGAGTGTTCTAGTATATCTACTGGACTTACGAGTTGTGGATGTACTAGCACACCTCTGCCTTCCTCTCCGGGGATGGTATGAAGGTACTTTATGTTTTCTATTGAGATTAAGCGACTTTGATTAAATTGGCATAAACTAGTAGAGGTAGTGCCATGCTGCATTACTTACAGATTTTGTCGGCATGGCCGCCGAGGTACTTCTTGCTTACTCGATATTACCGTAAAATGACGGCTGTGCTAAAGAACAAGGAGGTACATTTTTAAACAACGCATGTCTACATTACAACTATGTGTATCTCTATGAGCGTCAATAAAGATTGTATATTTGCTCCTTGATGAATAATATAGAAAATTGCATCAATTGTTTGTTTGTGAATAGGAATCCAGCGTATTTTTATAGCATAGGACAATGGACCAGGAGCAATTTTGTAAGTACCAATACGTATTAGCAACCGCATATCTCCTTATCTCCTAACTAAATACCTTTACCTAAAATAACAACATATTGCAAATCAATACAAATTTACGCTAGACCGAACAGAGCTATATATCAGAGAAAGCATACACCAACGTTTGCATTTCCCCAGCTCAGTCGGGTTTGATCCAATAGCTAAATCAACTATTGCTTACTCAAAGATTGTGCTCTCAACAAGATTGAGGTTCTATGAATTTGCGCTCATAACAACAAAATCCAAAGGCTTTTGTCTCATGTTGATTATACATGAGGCTTTTTTAAAATCGCATGAAACTAAGCGAGATGTACCCCCCCGTTCGTGTAGGCCTAATTTGGCTGCAATGAGGGAAAGAAAGGAAGAAAGACGTTTATTTGATCACAAACAAGAGACATACACGAATATGTGAAATCACATACAAATATAATAAAAATATAAAATAAAATTAGCACTAACATAAGAGTGTGCCTCTCGGATGCGCCAAATTGGTTTAGTTCGGCATAAGTCAGGTGAACCTGACAAACAAGGCACCTAACACCGGTTTTCAACCTTACTAACCACCGAGTGCGTCACAGCTGCTGAGCATAAAGAAAACACGTCATAAAAAAGAAAGGAAAAGGTACGTACTGCTTCGCACGAACAATAATAAAAAAAAAACAAAGAAAGACAAAAGAACTAAAATTAAATAAAGTATACAGCTAACACAAAACAATTGGAACGAATAAATTTACAAAGGTACACATAATATTCACATACACATATACATACATACACTAATACATACATATACAGGCATATTTCTATATGATGGATACATTCCCGGCTACATCCATTCCAATGCGGCATGGAACCACATCTTATTAAACACCTGCTATCGTTACATCTATGACAAATTGCGCAGACTTAACGTTTATACTCCACTTCCTTATTCTCCTATTCAAATGCGAGAGTAGTCCGACACGACAAGAGAAAAATCAGGAACAGGCTGGGCGTACTCTCGAAGGTTCCAATATTTCTATTTGGAATGTTTTTAGCAATTGAAGAATCCCAATAACACGTGTGTCGTTTGTGAGATATATGTGCGTCACAATCACAGTTTTATGAAGAATAGATCCTAAAGTATTTACACGGAATAGAAGTAGTGCGGATATACCGCGGTGTGCACCTGGAGATACATACCCTAAACCAGAAAACACAAAAGTCTTCGCTAGTCCGATGAACTGTTGAGGCGAAAGCAATAACGCTGCCAGTAGTAGGTCCCTCCTAAAAAAAATTAGTTACACATATCGCAACTGTTAAAGGCCCCAAGCCCACACGGGTAAAACGCGGAGTGCATCAGCTGGTGATACATATATCGTAAATGTTTAGGGCCCCAAGCTCCATCCAAGGTCTCCCTGACCCTCTTCCAACTTCACAACAAACACGACGGGATCGTAAACACGAGCTAGTACACGTTTCAATTATACTCGATCCTAAACACACAGGTCGATATGCCTGAAATATTGGATAACGAAAAACCAATACAACGAGGAGTAAGAGGTGGTGCCATGCAGCGTTGCAGCCGAACTGGGCCGGCACGACAGGTAATTCTCACTTACATGATACCGCCTTGGTACTATTTTTTTTTTCTGAGGGTCCTACTACTAGTTGGCGGCGCTTGTACAGCCTTAACAGTTCGACTGACTAGCGAAGACTTTTGTGTCTTCTGGTTTAGGGAGACGATAGGGGACACATCCCCTCTTTTCCCGCAGATGGGAAGAGATGTACCGGGTTGATTGTGGGCGTACCCTATGGTAACAATTTTTGGGACCGAAAAGGGGGAAGTGGTCCACCCACACTAGTGGGACGGCGCGCGAACGTTGCCGTTTAAGTTGCGGTGTCGTGGATAAGGATAATTGTGCTCGTTTAATGTTTGGCTTACCCGAGGAGTCCAGCCTCCTCACCTCCCCACTGGCGGGAGGGGTTGATTTGCCCTACAAATCAGCAAAAAGCCGTGTACTTGATTCATTTTTTATTTTTAGAGCTCTCTAAAGTGGCGTCATTTTATCTCTATAAATCTAAGCTCTCAACTTATAGATTCGAACCCGGGCTCGTTTCCGTAAGCGGCGTGTGAGCTTGTCGTTCTGTCAGTCATATGTGTTATAACTGTGTCACTATATGTAAGGTTTCATCGCTCGACCGGTACGAGCGGTGTATATGGCATTGGTTCCAATCCAGCTGACCCAAGGAGGCCTGAAGTGTGTAAAGTGCTACTATAAACTATATTGCGTTTTGTGTGGTTTGTTGGTATCGACGGCCCATTGGGGAGTGGATGACATGTTAGCGTAGTTATTACGTGGATGTATGTGGCTACTCCCATATACAGGCTCTGACTGCCCGTTTCAACACGTCAGTCTAAACTATATAACTATATGTGAGAATCTGTATGTAGTCAGTAAAGCTTCCGTCTGCTCATTTGCTCCCAGTTAGTATAACGTTTAGTTAGTATAACGTTTGTCCTACCCAGTCTCCTAGTCGGACGATAACACTGTCTCCCGGTGCGGAGGATCCGGCACTCGAGAACTTAGGTGGATCCATCCCAGCGCTCATTTGTTCTTAGAGATATTGCCTCACCCAATTCTACTCCTTTTTTTTTTTCGGTGGGACCTACTACTGATTGGCGGCGCTTGTCCAGCCTTAACACTTCGACTAATTACGGAAGACTATTTTGTCTTCAGGTTTTAGGTAGACGCTTCTATTTCTACTTCTGCTCGGTTTTGACCCACTTATGCTGGTTATTCTGATTCACTTGCGGATTTATGAATTTCGGACCTCACAGGGGAATACCAAACATAGTTCTTTCTATTGCACGCTAATTGACTGTGGGTCTGTATTTAGATATATTTCGAGGTACACAAGGGTAGTGGAATGTTGCACCTATCGCTCACATCACACCACCGTAGAATGCCAGGCCATTGGTATGGAAGAGGTACCGGTAATTAATGTCTATGGGTGTCGGTAGCCGTCCAGACGCTTCAGTTGGTTGCCCCTCCCCCCTATACCATAAAAATATAGGCAACACACAATGGCCAGAGATCTTTGACCGAGCCATTAAAGTATTTTTAACGAGAATATCATCTTACCTTCTATCATCCTCATATCAATAACTAATGGTGGCATTGAGACATGGGCAGAGAGAATAGAGCAATGTAAGGTCCGATGATGATGAAATAAAACAAAGCAAAGCAAATATTGCTAATAGTATTTTAAAATAACAGCGCATTTGATATATTTGGCTGTTAAAGCTAGTTGGGTCGGGCGCGGTGGGTATTAGTTAAATTTATGAGGGTTAACTGTTTAATGGCTAACTTAAACTGACTGTAAATAATAGTTAATAACATCATAAATCAGATTATAATTAAAACTTTCTGAAAGCATATATGATAAAATTGTCACCATTTAATTAAGGTAAAAAGACATATGGCTTACATGTATAATTTTATTTAAGCACTTGCCGTACCCGCGACTTCGTTAGCGTTAGCATGAAATGAGTGATCTCTTATAAGCTTATCAGTCGCTGGAGTCTGCGGCACGGTAATGTACAATATGGCTCGATCAACATTATCTGGTAAGATGCGTAAATTATAAGGCCATTAGAGAAGCTAAGTAACTGGTATGATTATAATTGTATCTGTTAAATAGCCTCTCTCAGTATAATCACCGATAATTGGCGATAATAATGATGATTTCTCATCCGTGAGCTCCTCAGACACAGGAGTTTCTCTTGGATACAGTTATGTACAATCAGACTTGATCAGAGCTGTCTGGTGAGATGTATAAATTATGAGGCCATTAGAGAAGCGATATAACCGATGTAGTCTTAGGTGAGTAGGTATAAATACTGATAGTTGGTGATAATCATGATGAGCGCTCCCCTTCCATGTGCTCGTCGGTTAGCTGAAGTGTGTCTTTGAGACGGTAATGTGCAATCAGGCTTGATCAGAGCTGTCTAGTGAGATGCATAAATTATGAGGCCATTAGAGAAGCGATTGTGTACATGTAAAATTACTATAAAAGATATACCTATATTATACTCGTATAATATAATATATATTCTATTCTATATTAGGGAATTTACCCATCTCCACCCATGCTCCTGCCAACTTCTCGGTATACGGAGCGAATTGCGGGAGATGCACGGGGGTTTGCTCACCGGCCCTGTTCTCCAGCGTGCAACTCATGACTCTCTACACATCCCTCTAATTAAACCACCCTCCCATTTCTGGAGCCTAACATCACAGAGAAAAAACTCATCGGCCCCGTCAGTCCTAACTACATACTACGTCGTTACATATGCTTCCTTTTCTCGTGCCTTGTTTGCGCAAGTATCCTCAACTGGCTAAAGCTTTGTCCCGTTGCAACCAAAACCTGTTGGTAGACTGGGCCAACGGTTGGTAAGGTGCCCTCCAATATAACATTTCGCAGTTGTCACAAAAAAGTCTTAGTACAAGTCACATTCCCACAAAACACAGTCTCTGTTCTCAATATCATTACCTCAAGGACAGGCTGGTAATTCACATAACACCACATACATGCTGGCGACTTCTAAATAGGGACCTCTATAACAGGCAATTTGCAGATTAGTCCGACAGCCAGTGGCGAGATTTTGGTAGTATTCAGTTACCAGACAGCTATCGGATCAAGTCCCGATGGCAATGCGTATTTGCACACCGCAAAAAATAAATAATTAAAAAACGCCTACGTTACGTTGTTATAGGAGACAGATAATCACTAATTACATATAATTAGATACTATATTCAATAGAATCATTAATAAAATAAATTTCGTGAGTGAAACCGTTGGACTGAGCTATAAAAAATTAATAATCCACGTAATGATTCGTTTAAGTTTTATTTAAACAACAAGCTATTTTATATTTCTCCATGCCGTAATCTATAATTGTGAAAAATGTCATCCAAATCCGGTAAGTAGTTTTGCGCGAGAGAGTAATATCGCAAACGAGGGAGTAATAGCAAATGAATCCAAGCCAAACTTCAGCTTTTTTTTCGGAAGGACCTAACATTGTCGGTGTTGCTATTGTAATTGCCACAACAGTTCAGCGGACTAGTGAACTTTCGCATTTAGTATATTGATACAATTATTTTACTTTATTTTATTCAAATCGTAAACAATTTTTTTCTGTGACCTCTCTTTGCATACCGCTTCAATAGTTGTTTTGATTTTACGGCCCTATCCATCTCTAATTTATGAGTCGTTTGACCACTGCGTCTCTTAAAGGCTGAAAGTACTAAATCCTCTCTTAAAATACGCGACATGCTTCAAGGTGATATCTTCATTTCGCGAGAAAAAATATTTGTTTTACGGACAAAATTTCTTCGTATTATTTCCCTTACTGCTTTTACCACCTTTTCCGTACGAATTCTTGGTGGACGGCCAGATCTCGTTCTGTCGCAAACAGAGGAAGTCCCACTGTACCTATTAATAGCCCGATTTACAAACATTTGAATAATACCAAGTGTATGGAGAATTTTAGAAATTGCATTTGGCTCCATACATACTTTGTGTAATAAAATCATAGCGATATTGTTCTCTTTATCAACCCCACTCCATTGTAACATCGCAAAATGTAGTAAAATATATTGGAGTCAAAATGAGAAAACATAATAAACAATCGTATAAAAATGTCAGATTCCAAATTCAAATGTATTATTTTTAATTGTAACAGTATTTATGGCCGTAACAGTATTTATGGTCAAACTAAGTATGCCTGTCTTAGGGATCTTAGGTTTATGTAGACTTAAATGAGTAGACAGATTACAAAGCTGTTTTTTTTTTCATACGAATCGAATACAATTACTTTATTTTATTCAAATCTGGAATAGTGCAACGGTTTCACCCGCGTACTCCGCTCACAATTCGTCACAGCGATATGTTGTTTAGTCTATAGCCTCCCTCGATAATTGGGCTCTCCAACATTGGAACAATTGGTCGAGTTTGACTAGTAGATCATTTTTTATAGAATAGGGGGCAAACGATCAATGGGAGCATTTTTCGACTACCGACGACCATGAACATCCATATATATTACTACTATGCCAGGAAGGAGTTGCGCGATGCGTTGGCCCAGTTTACCAGCTATTTACAAACCGCATGGAACCTGACACTGAAGATGATATTTTACGGCGGTAAATTTGAGCGAGGGGTACCGCCTCGGCCGTGCAGGCCCAATTCGGCTGTATTGGAGGACGTAGTGTCATGCACTACGCATGGAACTACCTCCTCCTATGCAGCATGGCACTACCTCTTCCTAATGCTAGTCCTGATCCTGAATTTTTCGTGTACAACCAAACTACGTGTAAATACTAGTTGACACAATTTAAATACTAGTTCGAAATCATGGGCTAGTCTAGATTTATAAACACAGCCGCCATTCCCATGGCCACACTCTACTGTCAATCCACAAACGTACAATCTGGTGATCCGTGCTGCCAGCTTGTTACACGCTAGTATCAGAGCCTAACATCTTGACACAATATTGAGGATCTGCCATTGGAGCACAATACGTATTGATTAGTCACTTGTGTCGACGAGTATGTACATGAATAGCTTCTCAATATCGAAATATCGTATTTAAGATCTTGGACTATTTTAATTATTCGCCAACAGTAATCTAACATACAAATAGTTTATACTAACATAGTAAAAGCGTAAGCCGTTTTACGTCTCATCATGCATATTTTGAGAGCCCCTCTCAGCTCGTAGTAGATATGTAGAAAAGTAAAAATTACAGTACCACAAAGTGCAGTAGACAAAATCGGCTTAACGGCTACCAGCAGTAGCTACAGCCGACTACATTTGTCAAATAGTAGCACCAATGACGCTATCTACTGAACAGATAAATTTGTATCACGAGATATAAAATAAATTGTCATTCGCAAACTACAATTCTAACTATTTGGCATTTAAAAAGGTTTCATCATTTTGGCACCAAATGTGAATGAGTGCTGTGTTTACTATACAATGAAATCAAAACAAAGAAATGTGTTGTTTAAACACGAAGCTTCGCTGGCGACTAGTACAAAATTAATTTGACAGCAGGCTATCACCGTCGTGTACGTGACAATCTCATTTTAGTCCGTGAGCCCGGTGCAAATTTTATCAATCGTTTCCTCTCAGTCGACATCACGTAGAACGGTTCAGAGCTGTCTTTATGAAATCGCTACCAATCACAGGGTGGGTGGAGCATTTTGTTCCGACTGTAATCTAGGTTATAAAAAAATGTAGGTATATAATTTAGGCAATTTGTGTTTCAATCTGAGTACTGATTGTCACTGTAGTAAAGAATGAGGCCAAGTTGTACTTCGTATAAACCTAGTTTTGCCATTAATGTCGTAACAAAGAAAAAAAAAATTGTAAATAAAATTTACTAATTTTAAAGTGTGTTAGTTTATTTTGTATACAAATATAAAACAAATAAAAATATAAAGAAGCTTATTCGAGTGCATTACAGCCAATGGAGACTGGCTGTAATTTTCTCTTTCCACGGGGAAATTTCTTCACTGCCAATCGTATGGTTTGTTCAAGGGACTCCAAATTATCATGGTGTTTTGAGCAAGCTGTAACTGACCATAAATCATAATCCAGCGGATTAAGGCGGGGACTACATGAAGGGTTCAGTTGTGAAAAAGTCCGGAATGTTCGGTTTGATCAGGTTTGGTGGACTGGTTCAGAGCAGTGCTGGAAGGACCACACTTGTTTATTGAACATGGTGCTATGAATGGGCTCAAGAATGGTATCTTGATAGACTTGTGCTGATGTTGTGATAACTTTTCCACAAAAATATTGCTCAGCCACTCCTTCATAGCTCCAACAAACCATTACAGAAGACGGATAATGCCTAAATTGGACTTTGTTGACTAATTGGGGACTTCCTTAGAGCTTCGGGCATAAATCCGGTTATTTTGTATGTTAACATGTTTCTCAATTGTAAACATTTTCTCATCCGTAAACAATTTTTTTCTGTGATCTCCCTTTGCATACAATAGTTGTTTCGATTTTACGGCCCTATTCATCTCTAATTTGTGAGTCATTTGACCACTGCGTCTCTTATAGGCTGGAAGTCCTAAGTCTCTTAAAATTCGCGACATGCTTCTGGGTGCTATCTTCATTTCGCGAGATAAAATATTTATCTTACGGACAAGATTACTTCGTATTATTTCCCTTACTGCTTCTACCACCTTTTCCGTACAAATACTAGGTGTCCACCTAGTATTTATACGGCCAGATCTCCTTCTGTCACAAACAGAGGAAGTCCCATTGTACCTATTAATAGCCCGATTTACAAACATTTGAATAATACCAAGTGTATGGAGAATTTTAGAAATTGCATTGGCTCCATACATACTTTGTGTAATAAAATCATAGCGATTCTGTTCTCTTTATCCAACCCACTCCATTTTAATATCGCACAGTAGTGTAAAATCTATTGGTGTCAAAATGAGAAAACATAATGAACAATCGTATAAAAATGACATGTTCCAAATTCAAATGTAACATTTCTAATTTTTTATTGTAACAGTATTTATGGCCGAACTAAGTATGCCTGTCTGAGGGATCTTAGCTTTATGAATTAAATGGGTAGACTGATTTCCAAGCTGTTTTTTTTTTCATACGAAGTCATATTTTTATTAATATGTAAAATACACACCAAGTAAAATGTTTGCAAAGAAGTTTTATTTATAAAAGGCTAAGTATTAAACCGAAAAAGGAACTACTGCACTGTTGGTGATTGCGAAATTATTATAAGCTCCACACGACATGAACAGACCCTGATGATGGAATATTGCGGAACCATTATAAATTTCACCCGGCGTGATTGCAGACATTGACAATGGAATACTAAGGAATCGTTAAGAGTTTTATCCGGTGTGTGTACAGGCCCTGATAATGGAACATGAGGAACCGTTGTAAGTTCCACCCGGCTTGTATACAGACCCAGATGATGGGACACTGTGGAACCTTTATAAGTTCCACCCGGCGTGTATACATACTCAAACCGTGGAACATTTCTAAGCCGTTATAAGTTCCACCCGGCATGTATACAGCCACTGATAATGGAACATTAAGGAACCGTTATAAGTCCCAACCGGCATGTACACAGACCCAGACGATGGGACAAAGATTAAACGGTAAAAGTTCTATCCGGCGTGTATACAGGCCCTGATGTTGGAACAATGTTGAAACGATAAAAGTCCTATCCAGCGTGTATGCAGGCCCTGATGTTGGAACATTGCGGTACCTTAATAAGTTCCACCCGGCGTGTGTACAGACCCTGACTATATAACATTCTGTAACTGTTGTAAGTTCCATCCGACTTGTATACAGACTCTGATAATAGGACATTGTGGAACCGTTTAAGTTCTATCCGGCGTGTACACAGATCCCGATGATAAGATATTGTGGAACCTTTATAAGTTCCAGATTCCACGCGGTGTGTAAGCAGACCGTGATAATGGGACATTGTGGAACTGTTATAAGTTCCACCCGGCGTGTATACAGACTCCGACGACGGAACATTGCGGAACCGTTATGAGTTCCACCCGGCGTCACATTCAGATCGTTTCGCGAACATAAATCACCACCGGTGGGGTGTCATCCATTATTTACTCGATTTAATGTGTTTAAAATTGACTTGGGAATAAATTGTCTTCCGTTATCTCTTCTGTGTTTCTGAACGGTAAATAAAATGACAGCATCATAATCATAATATAAAGTGATCGGTGGGGGCCTATGCTTGGGTTCGACTGGTCTATACTAATAATAATAATAATAATAATATGAGAATTCTTGTTTGTTTGAACGCACTGATATCAGGAAGTAATAATCCAGCAGTGGTCCGATAAGGGCTGATAATGATGATGATGGCCTCAGTGGTCTACGCTGTGTTGTCAGTAAACATATACAATTACTTAAATTTATAAGAATATTAAATATATTTCCTTTGTCTTGTACTTGTAACACAAGTCCTTACGGTACTGAGCACAGGGCTAGGCTGACGCCCAATCATGGTTCAAGCCCTGTCGTGGCGATGGGGCTTAATAACCTGGGGTGAACCCAGGCGAAGTCAATTGAACCGAGGGGGATCTTTGCATCCTTCTTATGAGAAGAGGGGGCTTAAAGATCAGGAGAAGGAATCGCTCTCGGTATACCTCCTCTAAGAAGAGGAGAGAGCAACAAGAGGAAGTGCTTTTGCGCACGGGGCAAGGGGCGAGGATGGGAACTTCACCCCATAGCACTGTCCCAAAGTCAGTGGGGTTGTCCTGTAGTGCGGGGCAACCATATCTGTGGAGGTGGAGTTGGTCCCCTAGGGGTTGACTAGCCGTCGAGGTGCCCTGATGATTTATTATTCCAGGGCACCTTACCAAAGGCGGCACTGATGGTACTCGCGGTTGTTTTTGTGGGTATTCGGCATAAAATTCGTAAATGCGTTTTCCCGCATCAAGAAAAAAGGGGGCTAGGCTGGTGTGATGAGTCCAGGGATGGAATTATTTAAAAACAGCACCAAGTATTGTGTGTGGCATTGCAACATATTTGGCGCTATTTTCATTACCACGCCGAGTACATAGGGGGGATCGGTCTGGCCATCATAATAATTATTTATTTATTATTATTGTATTATCTAGGATTCACCTCTCCCATCTGCAGGTGAGAGGGGAGTGTCGGTTCCCTTTAGAATCTAAACCCAGTCTCGTCGCGGGATTAGGACTCGCAGCCTCCAATTAAGCTGTAAGGGCTTTTTTCCATAGGCATAGGATAATTCCGAAAAAAAAAATTAATTACACAAATTTACTATGGCCACTCTATTACCATGCAATTAGACACAAATTCGATCAACCCCCGCATCCGTAAACAGCTCGGTCGTTGCCGCGCGTCCGTCCGGCCAAACTTACACAGGGGTATAAAATATTCACGCGTCTGAGAGCATTTCAGTGTTATGTCACTTCTTCAGACGGTTGTTAGGTTTCGGGTTATAATTGTCTTCGTTTGTTGTTATTTTAAGTTTCTTCCGATTGCAGCTGGATTTAAAACTGCACATTATTCTTCTAACCGAGTACGTCAGGGGAGTAATAATTCGATATTCATGTACGTGACAGCATCGTTCGAAGTATTTTAAGACTCATATTACCGACACCAGTTACGGGAAGTGTCCTGTCAGTCCCACTAATATTATATATGTAAAAGTTGGTATGAATATTTGTACTTATTTTACGGAAATAATACTACATTTCTTGCATATAATACATACGACAGGCTTAGCACGATTATTGCACAAAATATGGTAAATATTCATTGATTGAAAAAAATAAAAATATAATATTTTTTTATTACAGCCTCGTAGATATTTCACGTTACCACATAACAATAATTGAACTTATGAGCGCACAATCGTGTCTTTATACCTTTGGTTACATCATCTAACGTATGCTATAGATGTTCTAATGGTAAATAATTTTTCATATCAGTCCAGTAGTTAGAGAGCCTATTCAACTTTTTGTTTGTAACAAACAAGGAATCCCTTGCGATTGATTTGACGCCAGTGAATCAGGAATGTACAATTAGTTCTTAGTATTTACTTGGTAGTACGTCATGATATACTCGCATATTCGTGCCGTCACCAGTAACGAAGCATTTCATATCCTAATAAAAAGAAATATGTATAAAACAAGATATCCCTTGTCGATAGCACACGCCTCACCACGGGATCCGGTTCCGTAATCGTACACCGACCGGCGACCGCCATCCTTCACCACACTTCTCCAACACTCACTTACATAACAAACAAACACATACATATTCAATTTATCAAGGAAGGCTATAGTAGACTTCCTTGGTAAATTGAATATACACAAAATATTTTTTTAATTGATATAAGTATAATTACAACCTCTTCAGCTTTATATTACTAGTATAAATAAAATCAGTATCACAGCTGTAATAATTTTTGTTATAAATAGTCATAATATATATACAAATATTCATGACGATGGCAGGATTTGAACCCGCGTGGTATAACGTAACACGCAAGGCGCATCCGCACCCTATCAAAGGTATTATTATATTACATAAACTAGACGCGAATCAAACAATTTGTCTTCAAATTGTTTGATTATTCTACGCGACGCGAGTACAAGAACTGAACATCATCGCCTGAGTGTTTAGTGATGTACGCACTTGTGATAAGTCATTCTTTGGCTTTTCACATCGCACGTCATGGGGTTGTAGTACAATAAGGACCAATTTATAGATATTTCATTCAATACTTAAGGTTTTTTTGCCTTTCTGTACGAACTTTTGGTTTTATTCGGTTGTAGTGCACAGTACTACGAATTTTTTTGCATAGCAGTACTATCAGAACTTTAAATAATGCCGTTACTGCGTTACAACCTAATAAGGCACAATCGAGGTGCTTTCAAATTTGTACCTCTTTGTTTTTTTTTTTATATTATTCAATCCTTTTTTTCGACTACCGACGCTCATGAACATCCACATAATTACTATGCCGATGCGTTGTCCTCCTCCCCCCCTCCCCACTGGGCCACCGGCTACTGACAAACCGTACAAAACGTGACACTGAAGGTGTCACGTTATGGCGTTATTATGTGAGCGAGAGGTACCCCGCCGGTCGTGCCGGCCCGATTCCGTTGCATTGGAGGATGTAGTGTCATGCACTAAGCATATATACCATATGTTTCAGTGTTATTTGTTCTTCTGTTGTGAATATTGAATGCATAATCACAATCTGGTCGTGTGTTGTATGTATGTAATGACTTTTATAATACTTCGGTATATGTCATATACAGCCGCTAAGATAGCAGAGTGTGTCAAGAGAACATAAATAACTAGCAGCCCCAAGTGGTTTCCCCTGTGTACTCCAATAACGGGGTAGTTTTATAAAATTCGTTCTTAGCGGATGACTGCACTCTAAAGGCAACCTTCCTTTTCGTTGGTTAATTTTTGTGATTTTGTGATCAATCACTGAGCAGCACTGATATACAAATCTACTCACTGCTCTCATTCTGGAGTCTGTTCTTCTCATTCTGTCTGAGTTCTGGGTCATAACTCAACTCTCAAACAAACAAACATTTCCAGCGCTATTGGCCATTTAAAGCGCAGTTTAAAAAGTTTAAGGAATGACTATTTCAAATTTCTTTCACAAGATCCCGAGGTGTAATGTGTTATTTAGTCCTTTAAGGACACGGGAAAGACCCAAGAGACTTGCTAGCATTTCAACAAATGAAAATACGTGTTTTCCTGTGTAGCTCCCTCCTTATTTTCCTTTTAACCAACGGGGCGGTGACTCGCACTTTTGAAGGACGCTTTTATCCATAAAAGGTTTTCCAAGAAAAGTTCAAAGTTCTAAGTTTCAATGTTCTCTTGGTTTCCTTGTAGCTTTAAAATGTATTCCTTAAAAAGTTTGTATTCTTCGTGTATTTCTTCCAATACGGAGATACAAAATTTGCAACTAAACAAATAGCTGTTATGTAATATAGATGGCGCTACTTATAGCATATATATGTGAAGCACCATTTGTTATCGGACCAAGCAATAGTTTGTCACAATATATTTAATAAGGACCTATTTACGTATTTTCTTTAATAAAGTTATCTTTTATACATTTACTTTACCTATAAATTGCATGCTGATAAAAAAGGTACAGGCTATAATAGTTCGGCGAAGTACGTCGTACTTCACTATTATCTGAGTCAATTTTGTATGTATTTTGTGCAAACATGATTTACTAGTCTAGCAGTCCGTCCCGGCTTCAAAAAAAATGCTTTGATTTGCATATTGATATAAATATGAAAATTATGAATTTTAATTTCGGCCTAGTAAATATTACACGTTATCACGACAACTGATTCATTTTACAATAGAACAACGTCTGTCGGGACAGCTACTTGTCAATATTTTTTGCACAAACGAGATGTATTCAAAAAGTATCGCGAATTTTGAATTTTCGCGGGTTACGTATAGTCGAATTTCGTTTTTTTTGTGGCGTTATGTTGGTACGTATATCTCTCTCTATATATCGTCTCTCAGTGATCGAACTTGTCCGCATAGGCTGACAAGTTCGATCATTTTGAATGTTCAGTTAATTGTTGACAGATGCGTTGCTTGTACGTGTTTTGTTTCGTTTGCCTATTCTAAAAAATGGAACAAAAACCTGTATCAAATTTTGTGTGCAAAATGAAATTTAGTGTGCGGATGCATTCCGAATGTTGTATGTGGCATATGGTGAAGATACTATGAATAAAAGCATCGTTCATCTATCTCGTTCTAAAAGTTCATGTATCTCGGCCATCAGCGCTGACGGTGCGCGTGCCGTCGGCGTGAGACTAAAATCAGCCTAATGATACCGCTGGCACCGTATTCCCCAGATCTGGCCCCCTGTGACTTTTTCTTGTTCCCGAAATTGAAGATGCCTATGAAAGGATGACGAGGAGATAAAGACGGCATCGAAGGATGAGCTGAACAAGGTACAACATTTTTTTTTTCAAAACGATCCAGTATTTCCAGAGCCTATTCAATGCAAGCAAACAATAAATGAGAGAAACAAACAATAAAATGTTTCCTCTTTATAATATTAGTATTGATATAGACATTACAATAAAGCAACTTTTACGGATTTTCTCTTGGTATATTTATATATAGAAAAACCCGAAGATTAACTCTTGTATTGTAATATGTACTGGTGTCCCAAACACATTTACATGCCTTCACCGGCCCTGGGTGAAGTCCAGTGGTGTATGGGACTCGCGGCACATGATAGTGCCGAATACCCACAAAAACCACCGCGAGTGCCATCAGTGCCGCCCTTGGTGAGGTGCTCTAGAACAACAAATTATCGGGGCACCTCGACGGCTAGTGAGCCCCCTAAAGGACCAACTCCACCTCCATAGATGGGGTTGCCCTTCACTACAAAGACAAATCCACCGACTTTGGGACAGTGCAATGGGGTGAGGTTTCCATCCTCGCCCCTTGCGCCGTGCGCAAAAGTGTCACTTCCTGTTGCTCGTAGGTCCCATCTTCTTATAGGAGGGGTACCGAGAGCGATTCCTCCTCCTGATCTTTAAGCCACATCTTCATATAGGGGGGTGCAAATACCATATGTCTTAATGATTTCTTACGTTTACGCGGATGTCGCTCATTAAAATAAAACTATTTAACCGATTTTAGTGCGCTTTATTAAGTATTCTACTATCCCGACGTTTCAGAAGCTTCACAGCTACCATGGCCACGGGTGGACTGGGATGACAGATGTCCTCATGTTATAGGTTATTAAAAGTAGCCGAAGATTTTTATAATTTATTTGTTGTTCCGATCAGCGCAAAAAGCGCGTATTGTATGTAATGCAGCTGCGGGGTGTTTGTATTTTGATTTAATTATGTTTACAGCTGGGTCCTAACGCGGAAGGAGCAATGAGTAGCTCGTACTTATTGTATCTTGCAGTCTTGATGTTTAGTTTATAACATTTTGACACTGAGTTCCAAGCACCTTACTTACTTAGTACTTGGGACCCAGAAACGTAATGAAATCAATATTGGTGATGTCAACACGTCACAATCATTTTTAGTAGACAACCCTGGTTACAGTAGTATAATGGGGCAGACCTGCAATAGGATCCTTTTTCCCCTATCTATACTATACGGATATAACGGATGCGGCTCACAACCCGCATGATACGACACCGAAGATGTCACTGTACGGCGGCGTCATGTGGGCGGACCCCCTGGTCGTGCCAGCCTAATTCCGCTGGAATGCGGCATGCTCTCAGCACAGAAAAATAAGAAGAAATGGCATGGTTCTGTGTCCCATACAATCAAAAGATATTTTGACGATTCCATTTTTTATTTTATGTACCTATATGTTTCACCAGTGTTGTAACACACAAAAGTACGAAGATGTACAGTGAACGTCTCGAAACAGTCCATATAAGGGATGCCCAACTGTCGAAAAGCATTTTGTACAAACAATTAAAAAAAAATGTTGTATAGTGAATAAGATATGTTTAACTTGTTATGCACTTTTTTAATTAAATCTGATTATTATGAAAGCGGCTTAGAATCATAGTCGTTAGGTTGACATTACAAAAAATATGTTTATATACAATCAATGATGAATTAGAGTAACAGTTTAGGTTGAATTGTAATTAGGTAGAATGTAAAATTTGGATGAAATTTGTCTTATATTTTTGTAAATCGTTGTCTGTAGGGGATCGCAGAACTGAATGAAAAACAAAGTGTTTATAGATGTGCAATGCCAACACAGTGACTGGGCTTTCGGTTTACCTTTTGCTATATTGAACCTTAAAAATCAATCAATTACGTTGTATACAATTTACAGATAACAACGGCTGATTAGCTACTTATTTATAACTTATTCAGTGCAACAGGGGACAGACCACAATAGTCTTACGGACAGATACGCCGTCCTCCATTCCCGGAACATTCCCGGGACGTACCCCAGATTGTTCCCGGATTACTGCGCCTCGTGTGAAGTCGTTATAGCTTCATGTGGGCTCTGGGGGATAATGTTGGTGTTACAAGTAGTATATGTACTTAGTAATGTTTGTTAAAATGTATTTATTTTATAGTGTAAGCGAGCAAACGAGTAACTGCTGCGTATTGATTATAAGTCCACATATATCCGCGTAATATAATATCCTACTAATATTATAGACCCGGACGCTTTTAAGTATGGATGGATGTTTGTAGCCCTTTGACTTCCTGATCCTCTCCATGAGCCATTCCATTCATTCACATAAGCGCCGAGGCCATTTTAGCTACCGCGCGCGAGCTGCTCATGATAATAATAGTCGAATTAGCTATTACAAACACTCATTCGTAATGCATATCTTCCATCTGCGGAAGAGTCCGGCCTGTTGTCCGAAGAAACATTGCATGCTTGCATTGGGTATCTCTTGGCTTCCACTGCAGGTCAGAGAAAAGAGATACTATTCCAAGTCAAAACTACTGAATGGATTTTGACAAAACTTGGCAATGTTGTAGCTCATGAACTTGTATAACACATAAGCTATAGAAATACGAACCTTTCTTGAGGTTTTGTCTGTAATCCTTGCGGACGAAGTCGCCTTTTCCTCCTCACTTCCTATCGGTTCTCGGAAACTAACAAAACACGAAAGTATATCAGCAGCTATCACTTTGCGGCAGTATCATATAAGCAAGAGCATATGATAAAAAATTGTCACATCACGCTGTCCTCGCAAGGCTGCAATGCTGCAATAGCACACTCTCTATGTACATTTATATTGTTATCATTTACGTCACAAACTTTAGGTCTATCGTGTTCTGTACTATTGTATGCAAGAACAACGGAATCCATTAGGCGGAAGCCTTGATGTAAATTCCACAGGGTAGTTAACATACAGACTCTTCAGTTTAATATAACATTATGTGGAATTTCTAAACGAAATTTTACTGATGAAGTTAAATTCTGAATAAGGTTGAGTGTGGTGGTTTCATCCCCTAGCGGTGCAGATCCTTATTGGCGACGAAGGTTACCAGAACACTACGATTGCTAGTTTGTTCAAGAATATAATATAAAATTAATTTTGTATTGTTTCACTTTAGTTATATTGACCTAAACGTGCACACTGCTATTTATGTAGTATCTATTTTGTAATTATATGATTTTATTAAATTATTCATTTGTTTTTAAGAAGTTGTTGCATTGCAGATAGATTCAACCGATATAACCATTATTCACGTTACTACATCTTGCTCACATTTCTAGTGGCGTTCAACATCATCATTTTGATATAGTAGCGTCGATCCAATTTCAACAAAATACAAAAGAAAAATACTCATTCTCATATATAGGTAATACTTGTCTCTGTAACGATTACTCTGTACAAAACACTGAAATTGTCACCAAAAGCATGGTGTAGTTATTTATCTTATCGCTTAAATGCCATAGCTACAGTGCCTTTGAGGAACCTATATATGTATAGTAGCTGCGTCCCGCAGTTTCGCTTGAGTTAGTTTTGTACAAGTGGAAACATTGGGGACAAAGTTAGTATATACCACTTACAATAATTTGTGTAAATTTCATAGCTTCGCTACTACTTACTGAATATATAAAGGAGGATTCGGAGGAGTTTAGTTCCAGATAAAGCGACACGAGAATTTTATATATAAGGTTTTATAATCTGGGAGTACGGCGACGCTCTCGCCAAGTTAAGGAAAATAGAGGCACGGCTCTATTTTCCTTAACTTGGCGAGCTTGGAGACCATCTTTTCCTGGAAGACATTCAGGCCACTTTTGACCCTCTGTAACTTTATGTATGAATGTTAAGGGGGGGATAAAAATTGGCGTGGAGATATCCTTTCAATCTTGAAATCTGGGTCTCATATTCAGTAAACGTGAAAATATCGCTTAAACATTAGCAGTCCTGTCTGGCGTTGTCTTAACATTTTTTTAGAGCTAATGAGTTTCAACACGTACTTATTTTAGATAAGACAAACATTGAAAGAATTTTCTCATACCATAGAAGGCCAAGCGAGCAAATCCCACCACCAACCCATGGCTCTATCAACCGTCATATTTCCACGGGCCGTGTTGCGGGAGTGCGCACCCGACTGCATTTCAGGTTCTCAATTGTCCCTCAGATTCGCACGCTTTGCTTCCCTACAACTTCATTAATCACTTTCTATTTATTCCCAAATCCTTCTCCCCTAACTGTGGCGGACGTCTGAACGTCAGGCCAAACGAGCAGCCGAGTCATATGTTGACTACCGACGCCCATTAACATCCGCACATGCGAATACATTGACTTTCTATACCCTATTTCCCCAATCGGCTACCGTACGACAAACCGCACGAATCGTGAAAAATAATTGTCACTTCCGTGTCAGGTGGGCAAGTAGTTAGTAGTAGTAGAGAAGCCCAATTTAAAGGGTTAAAGAGATGACGCTTAATGGAAAGGGATCGAAGGGCGTTGGCAGTCCGACATAGTCCGTGTTAGCCCGAAGGTTTGCTCGTTATATACTTTACTTTCGTGAATCAGGGAAACACACCGCCATCACCGGGTGGATCATTACTGGGTGGAATCCAGTGGTGTGTGTTCACTTAAACCACATTATCCAGGTCTCGCGTTGTTTAATTACTTCTGAATTATTAAACCATGGCACAAGCGCTTGAAATACAAGACATGATTACTCTTTAGTGCGTCAAAACAGTTCTTAACATTGATTTACAAATTGTCAAGATACACAGTTAACGTCTCAAAACCATCCAAAAAATATGTGCGATTGCCAAATTATGCACTTTGTAAACACAACTTAAATTCGAGCGCGTATGGTTGACTTCGCGAAAAAACTGGTTAAATTATGAACTTCTTTCAAAAAAATCTGCTTTGTAGAGGTGACTTAAATCACAAGCGACAGGTAGACTTTGCAATAAAATATATTAATGTACATTCACGGATGCTTTATTAGTTTCATTATGAAATCGTGTATCTTGTATTTTCGTAAATCAATGCACCAGAATAACGTTCCGGCTATAACAAAGATATAAGAAGTGTGAAAATATTTTGAATTGTCAAACAAAATACCCCGCAGCTCTTCGGGTTAGTTCTTTTGGCGATGCGTTTCATGAAGCTTGTAGTCTTAGTATTTTTCTTGTGTATCGAGGATAGTTTTGGTGGCGCTGTCCGGAATTTCCTGTCCCAGTTGCCGTCTGCACTTGAGGTACATTTCTTAGTTATATATATATATATATATATATATATATTTACACTACCTGCTACAAGAACGGCTTGGCTAATCTCTACGAATAACATGTGGCTGGATTCGAGTTGATAATGGAGTGCAGTCAGTGATGTAGCAGTCGAGTTTGCTGTTCTTCAATTTAATACTTTTGCAAATGAAAGTGCCATTTGTACAACACAATATGTAGGTTGAATTTAAGACACCCCTTTATATGGGTAATCAAAAGCTCGAAAATACCCATCACTCATTTGTCACAACTTGTTGGCCCTGAACTTCCCGACTTGAAACCGTGACAGGTTGCTAGTGTATCCATATATTAGTATTTACTGGATTTAGGAGAGTTAAGAAAGAGGTAGTGCCATGCTGTATAGGGGGATGTAGTGTGCATCACACTACCTCCTTATATGCACCGGAATTGGCCCGGTACCTCTCGCTCACTATATGTCGTCGTAAAATAACTCCTGCGGTGTCGCGTCTCGTGTAGTTTGTGAATAGCCGGTGGCCCATCTGGGGGCGGAGGGCGGTGAAAAAGAGGGCAACGAATCAGCATATCTATGCTGATGTTCATAGGAGTCAGTAGTAGTTGCAAGGCTCCGAATGCTTGTTTGTCCCCCTTTACTATGAGAAAAAAAAAAAGCTTTTTCAATACAATTATATCGTATGGTGTGCGAACTCCGCTTGCACTGGGCGAAGGCCTATCCAATAATATGTAACGTAGTAAGCTGTTTTCCTCATTGAGGTGGGGATTACTGAAAACATGCAACAATTGTGACCTAATATTCTGCAGGATGCCTGGAATAACCTGATCGATGCAATTAAAAAGCCACCGCGGATTACTAGGCAAAGTAATACTCCACGGATTGGTAGACGAAACACGCCACGGACCGGTACGACTAGTAAGTATGCCAACAAACGCCTGTTCCACGTTTCCGTATCATTAATGGCACCGTGTGTGCGCCGCTCCACTTGTGTGGGGAGGAATACCGTTTCCCCCTTTTGGCCCTAGGACTTACTTGAGGGTACGCCCCAAATCAACCCGGTACATCATTCCCATTGGCGGGATAACTTTTTTAATCTCGTCTCTCTAAGCTCGAAGACACAAAAAGTCGAAGCCCATTATTTTCGGAGGTTAATTATTGTGAAGATGCGTTGTCCTCTTTCAATTCATCCCTGCAAAGGGCAGTTTTGGCACTTTATAATGGTGACATGTCAGCGAGAGGTATCTGCCAGTACTGGGATACATGGGCACCCATGCTCCTGGATGTCACGCTGACATTACATACACATTAATACCGCAGTTCCCTCATAATCTAATGGCTGAGACAAGCTTAGAGATCGCGGGTTCGAATCCTGTGTCGGATTAAACAACAAATTTTATTAAGATGTTTTATATTAAAAGTCCGGAGTTAAAAATAAGGCGGTGTTACACCCCCGTGCCTCCTAGAGCACATAAAGCCGTCAGTCCTGCGCCTGATTTCTCTCCCGTCGTGTCGTATTTCCGTCTCATCGATATAGGAGAATGAAATGACTAGAGAGTACATTTGTGTCTGCTCTAACACTTGTGAACTAAAACATGTCCTGCGCACATGGATTTTCTCGATAGAGATAGTCTCTGGCCAAAATTCGGATATGATGACATTGTTATTATTATTAACAAAAGCACGTAGCAGGCCCTTCAGAAGAATAGAACGTTGCGTTGAAGCCCAGGCTTGGCAAGGCACTTGTTGCTCTTGTTATACATCTGGCACGGTTTGACTGCTATCGTCCCGGGTTTCGTAAAACTTGTGATCAAACAGGTAACCCAATGAGGAGATTGAAGTTAAGGAGAGCAAGCTATCTACATAATATGCAACTTTTATTGATGACGTCCAAAAAGTTCTATAAGGCTGTATAATGTTTTTAAAATTTAATTGCAAGCTTAACATCTCATTTGTGGATTATAGAGGTTCGTGGTCAACAAAACAAACAGCGGGACCCAGTTCGCGTACATATACAGGCGTATAAAAATAATTTGAAAATTATTGAGCAACTAAAAAAACAAACCACTCAATATATTGCATATCCAAAACTGCAACAAGCGACGACTTCCTACTTTTTGAAACCAACAATTCCTGTACTGTCAGATAGCAATTACTTCAAATATTCCTGGAGAAAGGACTTGTTCAGATCCAGTAAGTGATTTTATTTTTAATTTTAAGATTTGCCATTATTAGTAGCAGGTAGTGCTATGCTGCGTTGCAGCAAAACTATAATGGCACGACTGCAGAGGTACCTCTAACTCATCCTTGAAAGTTAGAACATTGCTATTGCTTTTTGATCATTTGTGTGTCACTGCGCGCACACACACATACACCCGTATGTGTGTGTGTGCGCGCAGTGATGTTATGCGGATGTTAATGCCTTCCGTCATCATAAGACATCAGGATCGGGTACCCAAACAAGGGGATTTGACTCAGTTTTTACACGGAGCGATGGACCAGCGGAATGGAAGTCCTAGTATTTTATGTGTGAATCTAACGTGTTGCTATACTCTAGTGAACCTGACTCATTGACTTACAAGAATACCAAGATACACAGCCAACGTCTCAATAACTTTATACAAGGTATGCACAATGGGCCACAGGTTTCTCGCAAACCGCACGGAACGCGACACTGAAGATGTCACTTTATAGCGGTATGATGTGAGCGAGAGGTACATCCCCGGTCGTGGCGCTTTAATTCCGTTGCATAGGAGGCTGTAGTGTCGTGCACTATGCATGGAACTACCTCCTCCTATGCAGCACGGCACTTCCTCTTCCTGAAGTTGTGCAATTCTTTCAAATATAATGTACTTTGTAAAAACGACTTAAAATCATGCGCGTAAGATTGACTTTGCATTAATATGTTTACACGTAATCACAGATGTTCTAGAATGACAGTTCAATCAATGTTTTCTACTATACACTGGGTGGCTTGACGGATTTTAATGTTTGAGGCGCTGTTAGATTCATCTTGATACCAAGAGTGATATTGAGTATGTAAAATCGCATTACAAGCAGTTGGCATTGTTTTCCAATTCACAACAGACAGTACTTATATTAATTCAAATCATTTGATCACTTACCCGCAGCCAAAAATTCAAGAATGTTTATGGACTTCGAGGCGGCACCAACCAGAACAAGTTTATTGAAGTTAACAATTCCTGTTCTCATACCGGAACCCAGGTACTCAAAATGGAAGTGGAGAATTCGTGGAAATAATTTGTAGCCCAATGTAGGTTATATCATGTCATCAATAAAACAAAAATATTAGTATTTAATTTAGATACCTAGTACCCAAACCTTAGAATGTTGTTGAATGGAAGACGGTGTGTTGGACGGCCTCCTATCCGGTAGACTGATGGCCTGGTCACGGTGGTGTAGAGCCGCTGCATGTAAGTGCCTCGTGACCGTGAACTATGGGGGAGGCCTTGTCCAGCATTGGACGTTGTCCGGCTTATAATGGTGATGATGATGGTGTAACCGTAGAGTGTGTGGATGGAGAGAGACCACGCGGATGGCGGATACCCTATACTCTGCATTGACTAGATCCGCGCTATACTAGTGTTTACAAAACAGGTGCTGATGCTTTGCACACAATTGTCGGCAAAATATTTTTTTATAGCCTCAGGGGGAAAACGAGCGTTTGGAGTCCTACGACAACTTCCGACGCCCATGGACATTCATTCGCACGATTATTACGCAAATGCGTTGCTCTCCTATCATCCCTCCCCCAACGGGCCACCGGCTACTCACAAACCACACGAAACGCGACAGCGATGCTACCACTTTACGCCGATATCAATTGAGCGAGAGGTACTTCCCCAGTCGTGCCGGTCCAATTCCGTTGCATAGGAGGTGTTGTGTCATATGCCATGTATGGCACTACATCCTCCTATCCAGCATGGCAGTATCCCTTCCTATAATGTAAAGGTCTAGAGCCTCCTGAGAGACACGACTTGTGGAGAAGGCAAAACCTTAGAATACACATTAATTGGTCGCTGACAGGTATGATAGTAACAAATTGAACTTAGTATTTTATTGAACCAAGTATTTAATTTAATGTAATACTACATTCAATTGAATAATTGAATCTAATATTTAACTGAATGTAGTACTAATTGCATTTAGTAGTTATTTGAAGTAGAAAGAAGAGAAGAAACCTAGTATTTGCTGTAACTTATAACATAATCTTCTCATTTCAGAATAAATTTTAAGAATTTTGTTTATTTATCAATCAAATATACATTTTTTTAGTCCTGGGTGCAAACATTTAATCTATGCCTTTTACAAAAAAAAAACCTATGTAAAATTTACAATTGCTAATGGGTTCGTCATGTAATTAGGCAAAATCGTTTTCGCACGTGGCATTACTTTTATCGGGCCTCGTGCAGGTCCCGTAATTAATCCTAACCCCCACTCCCCTCTGACCCTCTATTACATTTAATCTTTGGATCACAGGTTTAAGGTTGTCGATTTTTTTCGAGGCGTCCGATAATTGTTTCTTGTAGCAAATGGGCTTTCGGGGGTTTTATTTTCAAAAAGATATATCTTTTACATTAAAAACGAGAAATTATTGGAGCTAACGAAATGAATTATGGCGCACGGTAAAAAATATGACGAATGATCCGTGTGAATCAGCGTCGGGTCGCTGCGGCTCATAGTTTGGTTCCCCTGCAGGGATTCAATTATTCTATTAGTAAGGGATCAAATGAGAAGTTAGGACATTTGATAGAGCGACGCCATGAACATTTTTTATAGTATAGGGGAACAAACGAGCGATCGAAGTCTTCTACGAATATCGACGCAACATCAGTATAATTACCATGCCGATGCGCTTCCCTCCTTTTCAACTCTCCCCAATGGGCCACTGGCTACTCACAAACCGCACGGAGCGTGATACCGTAGATGTCACTTTACGGCGGTATAAAGTGAGCGAGAGGTCCCCCCGCGGTCGTGCTGAGCCAATTCGGCTGCAATTCAGCAATAGTACCTCTGCCTAAACGCAGTGTCGGGTCTTCAGAGCTGCTTTACAATGATGTTGTAGATGTTATGCTAATACGTAATCCCGTGAAGGGAGATCGCAGTCGGCTTACATTTAAAGGCCAGGATTAAATTAACATCGGAATGGCAATCCTATCTATACCTCCTGAGGCGAACACGTTATTAAGGGGACCAAGGGCTCTGGTTCGGCGATATTAAGTAGTGAAGTCCTCACCGTAGTTCGAGTCTTGTCGGGCGCAGTAGACTGGAGCTAACTCAGACACCTTGAGTGAAGCCAAATGAACCGAGATTACTGCTTTTATAAGAAACTTAGCACTTTTATAAGAAACGAGGAATAAATAGGTGTTGGAGGCGCGTTTGCGCACTGTCTTAAACTTGCTGGGATCGTCCTGTAATGCGAGACAACCGCTCTGTTGAGGTGTTGTCGCCATCTTAGGGGAATAGCTAGCCGTCGAGGTACCCTGACGATTTCATAGTTTCAGGGCATCTTACCGAAGCCGGTGCTGATGGCACTCGCGGTAGTATTATTTGGCACTGTAATGTGCCGCGAGGCTCACACATCACTTGTCACTCAGGGATGGTGATGGCACGAAAATGCGTTTCCCTGCATCAATAACAAAAAGAAGATAGGTGTTCCCGCGCGTGTTCCTACGCTTTGGTATTCTGATCAATGTTGTTTTTTAGTAAGAAGTAGTGCCATGCTGCATTGCATTTAATTTCAATAGTGATGTAGGAAATTTTATTATAATGTAGGTTTAATTATTGAAATTATTAACGTAGAATAAGTATCTAGATGTTACTAACAAACAATAGGTTCGAAAGAAAAAGTAATATATTTATTTCTTTATTGCAGCCGAATTTTCTGTAATGAAACTGCGATACATCTGCTTTGTCCTTCTCCCCTTCTTCCCTATAATGGGCCACCAGCTACTCTCATACCGATTAATTGTCATTTAACGACAGTGTTATGTGAGTGTGAGGGATTCCCCTGATCATGCTGGCTAGATTCGTCTGGAATGCAGCAGGGCACTACCTCTTACATATTGAAATAACTCTAGTATCCTACCCGTCTTCTATTCAGTATAAGCGCCTCACGTGCTAACTACCCTTTACAAGATTTCGTATGTCGATCTCGTTTTGTATTCATTCATTCATTCATTCATGCGGTTCGATCGCATCTACGACGTAATCCCCGTGTTTGTTTTTCGGCCCCGGATAGATAGCAGAGTAGGGAACATCAAGAGATCAGCGGATCAAGGTATTCAGTTAATACAACTGATGTCATTATTACCGTATATCAAAAGAGTGTGTACTTTTAGGGTGCAAACGAGTAATCGGAGCCTTTTGGCAACGCCCATGGACATTCGCATGATTCCTACGCAGATGTGTTGTCCTCCTATCAAACCCCCCCCCCTGGGCCACCGGCTCACTACTTGCTGCAAAATTGGCGGTACATGTCGCTTACATGAGATCTCCTTTAAAGTGTTAGCTATGATGTCGCGTTTTGTGTGGTTTGTGAATAGCTAGCCACCCACTGGGGGATGGGTTTAAGGAGGACAATGCATGTGCGGATGTTAATAGGAGTCGGCAGTCACAAAATGGTGCCTTGTATGTTTGTTCCCGTACGCAATAAAAAATAAAGTGCTATTGTCATGTTACTACCTGCCTTAAATAGAATCTAGTTATTTGTACTCCATCCTTGTCCATACCTCTATCTCTCTGTGGTTCGCTGTATTTGTAGCATCTCTACACAGGGAGTATTCCGCGGGAAATGCAAGGTCAACCATCACCATTTGGATCTTACGAAGTCAACTACAGTGCGCTTTAAGTGGAATTTTCCCCCCACGCATACATTTTTGTGAAATCAGCTAAGAATAATGGATTTGTTTTCTGATTTCTTATGGTTACGAATATAAAGATACACCATCATTTTGTATCGGTTAGAATAACACTCACTAAAAATAAAAGACACTGCAGAACTGGAACAAAAATGCCAGCTCCATGCCGAGGGGGACCCGCCGTAACTTACACCCTGGCTCCACGCCAAACTGGACCAATACCTTCACGATACAAAAAAATATAAAAAAAATGCCCCATGCTCTAGTATTTTATGGATAGTTCATCGTGCAGAGCTCGAGATCTGGGTCGGACCAACAAGTGCCACTGGCAGTTTCCAGTCACCACGGTCTATACTATATCTAGTATTGCCATAAATATTGTAACCAAGAAAGCATAAAACAATTAAAATTTAAAAGCTTATACGAAGTTAACTTCTTTGGCTGAAATACAGTACTTTAAACGCTGTGTGAAGTACGCATTAATTCCACAGGGAAATTCTCCGCTACGAATCATATGGATTATTTTAGGGATTCAAAATTATCATGGTGTTGTTAGCAAGCTGTATTATATAAAACTGACCATAAATTGTAATCCAGTGGACTAAGTTCGGTACTGATGCAGTCCGAGACGTTCGCTTCCAACCAAGATTGCAAGGACCGAGCTTTATGACACTGCTCCGGGTTTTGCTGGAAGGACCATATATGTCTTGGTTATTGAACATGGTGTTATTTAGGGGTTTAACTACCTTCTCAAGAATGGTATCTGGATACACCTGTGGCGATGTTTTGATACCGTTTTCACAAAAATATGGCTCAGTCACGTCTTTATGGCTAATACACCACCAAACCATCACTCGTCGGATAATGCCCACGTTGCCCTCTCCTAAGCATCCTTAGAGGTTTGAGCATAAATACGGTCACTTTATTTGTTAAAATGTTGCTCCATTGTATAAGTAATCTTATCCGTAAACATTTCTTTCTGTGACCTCCCTTTGCCTACTGTGACTCATATTTAATTTACTAGTTAAGTAATGACCAGTACTGGTCTCCTATAGGCAACGAGTCCTAAGTCATATTTTAAAATACGCGACATGGTTCATGGTGCTGTCTTCATTTCCCGAGATAAAATCTTTTGCTTTATTGGACAGAATTTCTTCGAGTTCCTTCCATTACTGCTTTGAGCACATTTTTCGTACGAAATGAAAACGATGTGGACGGCCAGATCTACCTGTTTCACAAACGGAAGAAGTCTCATAGTACCTATTAATAAGGATTACTTTATGGACAATTTTAAAGAATGAATTTGGCTCCGATTCTGTTCACTTTATTACCACACTCCATTTTAATATAGCAAAATATTATATAATGGATTGGCGCCAAAATGAGAAAACACAAGGAACAATCGTATAAAAATTACAGATTCCAAATTCAAATTTATTATTTTTTATTGTAACATTATTTATTGCCAGGCTAAGTATATTTCGGGGTTTTGACAGTGACATTGGTTAACGTTAAGTGTTTGTAATGAGTGCACTGACGTGTGTATCACAGTATTAATCGCCGGACTAAGTATACTATCAAGCTACGACGAGTACGCGGATTATGCGGGTGAAACCGCGGGACTCCGGCACTATTAGCCGTACCGTCATGGTACATACCCTATAGCCTTCCCCGACTATAGTCGGGGAAGGCTATAGGGTATGTGTTGTATACAACACAAATATATTTTTCAATTCTAGCAAGTAATCCACGAGATTTTCGCGTTCTTATAGAGATCAAGAGTTTCATTATTATTATTACACATTATAATATAGTACAGATTGTTGCATTAATCGCGCTAACTCAGAAACTAACGGTCCTATTTGTAAAATTCTTTCTTATGCTGAAGATTGTAACCACCCACCACGCTATCCGGAAAAATAGCAGCGGCGTAAGTCACGTGGTGAAATCGCAAGACGCCGCTTGTTTGCAATAAGCGAGCGTCTTGCTTCATTCAGGTCGGCCTGGTCAGATCGTGTCGGATTGTGAACGATAAATTGGATTAAAGAATACAAAAACACATGCATTTGTGTCATTTCATCATCAGATTGCGCGTGTACTATCCGAGGGTGTCAAGAGTCTTTGCGGTGGCAGGAGGCATGTAAGGATCGTGGTATGTGGCACTCCGTTTCCTCTGTCTACCCCATTAGGGAGCTGGCGTGAAGGTGTGTAGTTGAATTTGTGTACACCTTAAAGGATTGTGTCACACAATAATTGTAATCATTTAATGTGTATCATATTTAGAATCACGCAAACCAATATATAATACCAGTAGAAGGGAAGCGAGCTATCGAGCCATGAGCCTGTCAACACGCTTAAACATCCGCATTGTTATGCAGAAGTACTAGTATGGTCCTTTCGCAGTCTTGCCGACACAATTTGGCCGCAATGCTATCTCAACAATAATACCTGAATGATGATGTTATTGGAAGACGTTTCTAGAACATAAATTGAAAATGAACACGTTACAGTACATTTGTTTATTAAAAACTCATTGAAGTGATATGAATATATAGCGCAAGCGATGATATGCTTTACGCCAGATGTATTAAGGTTCGTTTTAAGTTAACAGGCAATATGGGTCGCTGGGGTAGGGTAAGTTGTAAAGCCTTTCTATCGCCCCTTAAGTTAAAAATAGATGAATAGATAGAAGGCTGTTCTTAATGATGTAAGTAATTAGTTTTCTCTTCGCACAGAGATTATGAAACCTAGAAAATTGTTTAATAATTTATTAAAATATATCTAAGTGCTTATACAGATAAAAATTTAAAAAAAGTCAATTCAAGTATCTTTTGACATGAAACATATCTTTTGCGCCAGTTCTCTGATGGGTTAACACATCCTTACATAAGTAGGGACTAAAATTTTAGCAGGAAGTAGTGCCATGCTGCATTGCAGCGCAAATGGACTGGCACGACCTGGGAGGGACCTCTTGCTCACATGATACCGGCTTAAAGTGGCATCTTCAGTGTCACGTTTAGTGCGGCTTGTGAGTAGACGGTGGCCCATTAGGGGGGGGGGATGGTTGAGAAGGTGAGCAACGCATCGTCATAGTAATAATGATGATGTCCATGGGCGTCGGTAGTCATAGCAGGGCTCCGATTGCTCCCTACACAATTAAAATGTGCCTTGAAAAAATTATACTACATCCTCCTATGCAACGGAACTGGTCCGGCACGACCGGGGAGGTGCATCTCACTCACATAATACCGCCGTAAAGTAACATCTTCAGTGTCACTTTTAGTTCGGTTTGTGAGTAGCCGGTAGCCCATTTGGGGGGGGGGGGGAAGGAGAACAACACATCTGCGTGGTAATTGTGTGGATGTTAATGTGTGTAGTAAAGTAGTAGGTGTAAAAAAGGCTCCCATTGCTCGTTTACGGCTGTTCTATAAAAAAAAGATCGAACCGACCGGGGAGGTAACAGTCACTCGTATGATTCTACTGCAAAATGAGAGTTCCCGGTGGCAATTTAGTGGGGAAGAGGGAAACGCTGGACTGGATTAGCGGAGTTTGTGGGTGTCAGCATACCATACATTAAACCCCTATACATGACACCGTTGAATAAAAATCTTTTAAACTTTATAATTTTCTCCATATTCATAAAATATGAACATCTCAATAACTCCTCAAAGCCCCGTTCAGTGTGAACCCTCGAATCATATACACCAAAGTGATCGCTCAAGGGACCGACCTGTCTCATGTTTTAGGGTTCCTCTGTACGCTTTTTAAAAACCAGTAGTTCATCAGCGCTTATCGGTCCACTGCTGAACATAGACCTCTCTCAATGAACGCCAAGACGACCGATCTCCTGCCACTCGCATCCATCCCGGACCGGCTACTGCACGGAGATCGGTCTGTAATCTGTTCCGCTTTATGACGTCATAATTTGTAACAGAGCCATGCCACATTGTAGCTAAATTAGGCCGTCACGACCGGGGAGATACCTCTCACTTAAAGTGACAGATGTTGTATCAGTTTTAATGCGGTTTATTATGTCTCGATGTCATGTTGCAGCAGGGGAGGGAAGGCGACGTCTAAAGTTTACTGGTACTTTGCCTGCTAATCTGTTTTAGTTATATAAAGCTGAATAGTTAGTTTGTTTGTTTGAACGCGCTAATGTTAGAAAATACTAGCCGGAATTATAAAATATTTTCATGTTGAATACTCCATTTATCGAGATGGCTATAGGTTATATACCATGACGCTACGGCTAATAGGACCAGAGTTACACGGGTGAAACCCCGGGGTGTTGCTAGTACTAATGAAAAAAAAGCATTTTTTTTTAATAGCAATGAAATGTGTATCATCATCTTTAACCCGCTTCGTCCGAAGACAAACCACAGCCTTAAATGAAAATGAGAAACTTTTGTTCTATCAAAAAAACAAAAAATATTTTTCTCGTTCATTGTTTGATAATAATATCAGAAAGGTAACAAGGCATTCACTCTGCCTACCCCATTAGCGTGCGAGCGTGAAGATGTGTGTGTGTGCGTATGTGTAAAGGCACAATATTACGTTTCTTCATTATATCGATGTTTCTTTGAAGTATTCTTTTTGACAAAGTGTTTGTTTTATATGTACTTTTTTACCCCCAAGAGGGGTGCTTTTTATCATAGAATGTCTACGAAAAAAGGATTGATAGGAGTCAAAGTACCTGTATTTCAATTTTATCGAATGCCTTAAGTGTGAGTCACCTGATACACCGTTCTGTTGCGGAAGAAATAAATAATTAATGGAATTCTAGAGCTACCTTTTTGCATAGAACAACAGAAATAATATGGTTTTTTATTACACTGACGTTCGTAACAACGTACTTTATATTTGGAACAAAGCTAAACTGCGATTCAAACGTTCCTAAAAATAATAGTTTAATTCTATTTTCGAATGAAACGTTGAGCGCTGTTCGCAATTGAAATTACAGCGTGATCTATAATGAGTTTTGAGTTTAAATATATTTTACTAAAAATATTATATTATTAAAAAAATTTAGTTAAAAATATTTTTTTAACTCTTTTTATGGCCATCTTTCATGATTTACTTTGAGTACAAATACATTAACAAGTAACTTATCATTTTTTAGGCAAAATATTGCAGTAGTTATTTTTATGCTATTTCTGCAAGGGTTTTGTAGGGGAAATCCAAATGGAGGGCGAAGATGGGTAGGGTAAAACAGCTTGCGGATACTGTAGTTTTGCGGAAGTCAGTGTCAGACAAAGCAATGTGCGATAGTTATTAAACTATCGCATTACCATTCGGATTACCGAAATAACACAACAAATTTTTTCTTTGGAAAAAAAATTATAGATATTTTTTTTTTATCGAGATACATTTTAATCGAATAAAACCTGCACAGCTAGTAAAACACAGAATCATACTGGCCAATTTTTCGCTAGCACCTTTTACCGCAATAAAATAACCCTTTGTCCATGTCAATGTGTCGGTTTATCCGAGTGTTATCCGTCCATTCGCTACTTTTGTGTGATTGAATGGGATTCGAGAAATTTTCCTGAGCATTTTAATCGAATGGTTTTATACTATTATTTTTGGAATAACGGAAATACTCTTGTCATTTAAATAAATTAAGGAAATATTATTTGTGTATTGAAAAGAAAATTATAGAAATATATGTAACAGATAGATGAACATCCATCCCCTATGAATAATCATAATAGTATTTGTGTCATCGCGTTAGCCTAGCCATGTGCTAGAAATCATAACGACTTGTGTTACCAGTAACTGAAATATATTAAAGGTTTTAGTAGTAGAAATACATAAAGTACTTAAATAAACAAGCATAACCTGGGGGATTTTCCGCAATCTTTGGCGTAAGCCGCACATAGAGATAACATAGATAGAGTAAGTCATAGGCAGTTATATGACGGCGGATGACCGGTTTGGAGAATAGAGAAGGAAGGTGAAAACGCATTACCATCTTTGTCTTTAACCTGGCATACGCATTGTGCACAGAAAAACGAATGAAGAAAGAGAGGCAGGGAGAGAACCACGCTTGCTATCTCTTTCGACTAAGACGACCGCGTTTTATGCTGGACTCCCTTCTCTATCTATATTATTTCTATGTACCTGCACGTCATATCCAGTCGGTCGTTGAAAATCTGTAGTGTGCTTCAAATCAATATACTTTAATTTCCTTCTAAAATAAATATTACAGCGCTAGCCCTAATAAGTCTAGACTTATATACGTCATACGAACTTCTTCTAGGAAATGAGACGTTATACGGTACATATAGACGATAAAATAGCAACAATTTTAGGAAGAGGAAGTGCCATCCTGCATAGAAGGAGGTAGTTCCATGCGTGGTGCATGATACTACATCCTCCTATGCACGGTGTTGGGCCGGCACGACAGGGAGGTACCTCCCGCTCACATAATACCGCCGTATAGTGATATCTTCGTTGTCGTGTCTCGTGCGGTTTGTGATTAGCCGGTGGACCATGGGGGGAACGGGAAACGCATCGGCATAGTAATTATGTGGATATTCATGGTCGTTGGTAGTCGTAAAAATGCTCCGATTCTTCGCTCTTAATTTTTTTATATAGAATAGGGGGGCCTATACTATATAAAAAAATAAGATCTCTGGCCCAATTACGTTAGGTAAACCTCACGTGATATAGAGAGTACTACATGCAGGTCCTCACACATTAGAGAAATGTTATGATGTTTCCTTTATTTTTTTACCAGATCCACAAACTACTGTGGGCTGCAGGCAAGTAATAACCTTAAGATACGACCCGGGTGTTGCTGCATGCCGGTCGGTGACGGAGACACGTGGAACCTGATGGCATCCTTCCGCGCTAGGGAATGATTGTGTGGAACTGATTGTACTAATGTATGGTGACACATGCATACAGTAAGAGGTGGTGCCATGCTGTATATGAGGAGGTGTTGCATATGAATGGTGCACGATACTGCATCCTTCTATGCAACGGAATTGGGCCGGCACGACCTCCGCAAAGTGTCGCGGTGTCGCGTTTCGTGCGGTTTATGAGTAACCGGTAACCCATAGCCCCCCCCCATGGGCGGTGAGTAGGAGGGCAACGTATCGGCATAATTATGCAGATGTGCATGGGAATCGGTAGTCGTTGAAAGGTTCCGATTGCTTGTTGAAAAAAAAACATTGTCAACAAAAACTCAATTTAAACGTGTTTATTAAATTATTTGTACCTGGTGGGATTTAGGCGGAATATATACTTGCTTCATAACTACGCAGTCGCGTTTTGTGCTGCCAAGGTCCGGGTGTTCTAATTACTGTAAAAATTTGAATTGGAAATTCATTAGTAATCTATACTTTATATAACAAAGCTGAAGTGATTGTGTGTTTGATCGCGTTAATGTTTGTAACTACTCGTCCGATTTCAAAGAATATTACAATGTTTAAATATAGCACATTTATCGAGAAGGGTATCCATCGCGCCACGACAAATATTATTAGAGTTACGCGAGTGAAACCGTCGAGCAAACTTGTTTTAAAATTGTCACAACATATGACATACTAATGCCCACGGCCTATCATCAAGTAACTGGTCGACAAAGTATTTAAAAATATTGTCAC
>JAFELO010000015.1:41166-56371 GCA_017140195.1 Eumaeus atala | reverse complement strand
ATATATATATATATATATTTTCTACATCATATTTTTTAGTAAATCACAATCAATGTGCATTAATGAATAGGATATTTCCCTAGAAAAGCCAAAGTCAATTACAGCAAAATAGATTTTATTTCGAATAAATTAAATTCAAAGCATACCTCGGTCGGTTGAAAAAATAAAAAAGGTAATATGATAAATCGAACATTAAATCTCGTATTTTCTTGTTTCATAGAATTTTTTGGAATGACTTGACAACTGCAGGAGTACTGGACTCTATCCAGTAATTCGCAAGTTACACGAGGGTCACATGGAAAATGCGGTAATTTTTAGGGATGGTTAAAAAATTCGTAGCCCCGAAATCTATTGATTAGAACCGTGTTCCTCAGCTTGTGTGGGAAAATGGAGCTATTTTTCTAGATTTCTGTTTCTGAAAGGTAAAAAACAGAACCCATTGCTAAGACTCTGTTGGCCGTCCGTCCGTATATCACCACGCTGTATCTTATGAACCGTGATAGTTAGAGAGTTGACTTCTGTTGCTCCTAGAACTACAACAACGAATACTAAAAGACAGATTTTTTCTCTCATACAAGAAACGTGGTTTTATTGATTGATAATTATAACGTAAACACTTTTTTATTATTACATAGTAAATGTAATAATAAAAACTTCGTTATAAAGTTTTTAGATATTTTTAGAATATTAAGCTGTAAGCAAAATGGAATAAAATAAACATATAGGCGGGATTCAAACCTGCAACCTCTGCCATAACGCACTTTGCATATCCGCTTACATTATATACTGCGCCAATCGGTAGTCTACAAACATAAGAAAGCATTAGTTGTTATTTCTCTCTCGTCTCGTCTCGTCGTTGCCGAGTCTCGTCGTTGCCAAGTCACGTTGTTGCCGAGTCACGTCGTTGCCGAGTCTCGTCGTTGCGGAGTCTCATCGTTGCCGAGTTTCGTCGTTGCCGAGTTACGTCGTTGCCGAGTCATGTCGCTGCCGAGTTTCGTCGTAGCCGGGTCTCGTCGCCCGACGACGCTCATAGCAATCCGATGAAGCTGTACTGGATTCCCCTTCGCTTCCACAGCATAAGTTCAGGTTCTGAAAAACTAGCAGTCACTTCAAGGGAGTTTATCTTTTTACGTTATCACATACACACAAGCACACAAACACATTCTACACCTCCTATTTTCTGAAATTTGATTGTGATGATTTGTGAAAATGGGTCTCGACACAGTTTTATTGTCCCTCGGGCTCCTTCATATTTCAAAAGGTCATAGTGGTTGTCACTTTCAATCGTGGGTTTACACAGCCCTTAAAAAGGACACATTCACACTTTTACTACGCTCTCTCATGTAAAATCTATCCCAAGGCACGCACTTTTTGTAATATAATGTAAATACAGATTGTTATCTAAGTGTCAAATATAATTGAGTAGTTTCATCGTGAAGGAACAACAAAAAACACATACGAAGTTTCGCATTTAAAACATTAGTGGGATTAGAGGGATTAGCATTTCCAACTGCAATATAACAGCCACTCTCTGTAATTTTGTAGCTAAAGTCCATCTTTTTACATTGTTACGTGACCCACTTCAAGTAATGGCTATAAAATATAACTGCGGGCTTACATTTATTGTTCATTTCACATTCATCAAAGTCAAAAGTCGAGTTTCTTTTCGTTCCCTTTTACAACAATAAGATTAAAATTTTAATCTTAATATAAGTACACAATCCTTGTGTCTCGTGTTCGTCCAAGCTAATGGTCTGAGTTTAACAAAATTCCACTCAGGCTTTGTGCAATTTAAAATACATTCTATACAATACTAAGTAAGCGAGCACTGATTAGCAAGTGAGAGTTTACCTGTTAGCTTTTAGTGGTTGATAAAATATATTTCATCTTAGCTATTCGTGGCCGATAAGTCCATAAATCATCAAAATGTTAATCGTTATAATAGCCAATTATGACTTTTGATACTTTTAACGATCGATGACTTTAAGTCCGCCACCGTTGGCTTTACGTGGAATATCCTCCCACGCACTACTGTGTAGAAACAGCTGCCGGCCATTTGGATAGATACTACGTAAGGATATTCAATAAAAGAGCATATCTTTGCCTTAAAAGGCTTTGCATATTTAGTTGCAAATCACTTATTATCGGCGATATTAATTTGACTCGGTGCGATTTTTTATCCGCATCAAATCAACACATTTCATTCTTACACTTTACGTTATAAGTTGACATATGATGTTTTATGTTATAACCATTTTGCCCATAATTTAATTATTTTTTTTGCATTGCATATTTTTTGTGTTTTTGTTCACATTAAGACCATAAACCCATCGCACCCCTCACATAACTCCGCGTCGAACCTGGAATATTTTTTTTTTACAAATTTCGGAACCAGTTTGAGACAGAATGGACTGGGACAGATCTGATTAGCTATCAGCTCCGGATTGAGCTCGGCTAGGGAGGGGCTCGGCTAAGGCATCTTGCTGATGAGAGGGCCCCCTATTCATTCAATATTTCATTTTTAAAAAATATCAATAAGCACATAAGACTAGCGGGGCCCGAGGAAGCCACCGCTCCCTAGCCTATAATATTTAAAAGAACGCCCCTCATTTTGCGCCGTGAATTGTATGGCGTATGTAACACAACTTCAAAGGGGCGTACTTTTGAAGTGAACAACATAGATGTAGATCCCGTATGACGTTATCGCGCTTAATAAATCTTAACGCGATACCGCCCTTATTCACTTCGCGAGCGATAAGTTCTATCGCGATCGCCTTGTGTTCATCATTCATCATTGTCGCTCATTTATCGCCTTTGCTTTTTAAAATGTGAATTGATAGTTATCGTAATGATTTTCCGTAAGAGGCACTTCCCTACTACATTCCAGCCGAATTTGGCCTGCACGCCCAGTTACCGCCGTGGAGCGAAACTTTTACCGTCGTGTTACGTGAGGAGGAAAGAAGGCCAACCAACCTGTGTGATAAATGTGCGGATGTCTATGGGTTTCTTATAGCATAAGGTGGCAAACGGGAAATCGGAGTCATTTGATGACTACCGTTACCGACGCCCATGGACATTCTTATGATTGTTGTCCATTGGTGGGGGGGGGGGAGATAGGAGGGCAATGCAGGCAACCGGCTACTCAGAAACCGCATGAAACGCGACAGTGACGCTGTCATTTTATGCCGGTATCAAGTGAGCTAAGAAGTACGTCCCCGGTCCTGCCGGCCCATTTCCGTTGCATAGGAGGACCATGTGTGGCACTACCTCACCCTAAAAGTTGACAGTGGTCCAAAGGTTCCAATTGTTCGTCATCGCCCCCTTATATAGTATACTATATAAAAAGCTAACCTTTAGCAACCCTCGAAACAGGCCAATGAATACGGCTGGGAAATTGAAATGAGTAAAAAAATACAGAGCTCTAAATCATCCGTTTACTACACAATTTATCCGGCCAACACCGAAAACGTTAAACAGAACCAATTCACTGCGCCTATAGCAGCTATGCACGTTGTTTTTTAAAACTAAAACAGTAACAGCCCCGTTTTAACTATAGACATAAATTTGAACTCGTTTTAACGATTTACGTAGTTCACTCATAATTTTTTGTTACGGAAGGCACTTCGTCATAAAGAAACTATATATACAATAGCTATATACGTGATAACTTAAGGGGATAACAGTGAAGTAAATGATTAGGCGAACATGAAAATGTTGCAATTCAAAATAGAATTACAAAAAGTACATTTTTACTATCAGTAATGAAATCCTACTACCGCGCCGGTTCAACCCTAGTCCCAAAAATAACTGGCGACTCAAACTTGGTGTGTCCCATTAAACGATTCTGTACTTTTTATTTATATTAGTCGTGGTGTCCTGACAATTTGCAATGCGGCAATGACACCTTTGACTGCTAAAGTAATGCACGAGGCTGTGGACATTATAATAGAGGATTAGAAATTAAGTGGTGTCAATACACGTAAAGACGTCGTGTTGACTCTATTTCTGTATTCTCTCCGGTCGTTTCGAGCCGTCACTTCCATTAAAGTAGACAGGTATAAATGAAATAGAGTAAAGAATGAATAGAGATAGCACTAGTGTCTGGCCAAGCGCTCGTGCACTATAACATTCTCTGCGTGGCACGCTAGGCCTACCAAATGACTGTTACACATCGAAGTTAATATTTTGTATTGTTAACGAACCGTGCCCAGTGGTTTTATCTGCGTTAAATGTATGATAATCAAACCTTTATAGTTTTATAACCTCTAAAATGCCCGGGGGTTTTCTTGAATAATTTGTAGTAGTATTAGTAATTTGTAAAGTTTGCATCAAAATCCGCGCAGAAATTTTCACGTGGGCGGTCAAATAAACAAACGGACAAAAATATTAAAAACCTATGGGGAGGTTTGTTCTACACTTATCGAATTTAAGTATCCCCAGCCTCCTTCTATAAACTTACTTTCGGTCTTCTTTAGCTCTATTTATGTAGATATAGACAAACATTATTCCAGGAAAATAAATCTCACTAGTAGTATGAAGTTTCGCACCTGATTTCACTCCGGTCATAACATGTCAAATCTCATTTGCGCGGCAACGTAAAAACTTGCCAACTACTTGATTAAAAACTTCGTGTTAAACAGTGGGCGTTTTTAATTAATTTTCACCCGGTTGCCCGGTTATCCGGTACATAAACAACCGGGTGAAAGCGCTTATTAAACGATTACTGCTGTCCAACTGCGCTTCAGTAATTGTACGTTTGATTAATCGTTTCCGCCACATCTGTCTGTTTCTGTCTTAATTACTTGCGAAGCCTTCTTAGGGACAGATGTGCGAAAAGGGCTTACAATTTACAATACACAATTTATGTAGTTTTACAATAGATTGAATTATAACTCTATGCGTGTGCTCCGCTACAACCTGTTACAACATGATTCTGAAGTGAAAGGAGACGTAAGCAAAGTAAGGACTGTAAAGCGTTAAGCTGGTGTTACGCACGTTTGCTCGATAAATATTAATTAAAACTTAACTGCCCACTGTTAACATCAAATTACTTCTTAAGTAGTGAAGCTTAAAATGACCCTACGTTATTTAAGCTCGATAAAAACTAACAGCGTCAAAGTTTGTGGCGTGAGATCTAGAATTAATGTCCTCCATAGCAACTGGTCGAAGTATTGGTCGACCCTTCACCACGAGGGAACGTCTCCGCGCAGTAGCCGGCCCGGGATGGATGCGAGTAGCAGGAGATCGGCCGTATTGCCGTTCATTGAAAGAGGCCTGTGTCCAGCAGTGGACTGATAAGGGTTGATAATGATGGTGTTGATGATGTTATCTGATATCTACTACTAATATTATAAACAGGAAACATTTGTTTCTTTGTTAAGGTTAATAAAATGCTGGACCAATTTAAAAAGTTTTTACCATATATGTTTGTATATGAACAAATCTTACATTATCTCAGTTGAACATACGCTATTTAACAATTTATAAATCGTTAGATATCAGTAGAACTTCGATAATATAATCAAAGTAGTGAAAAAGTATCAAAGTAGATCCTTATATAGCTGCAGACGTTATCATAGGAAAAGGGGTGTAGAGCCATGCTGCATAGGGGGAGGTAGTGCCATGCATAGTGCCAGACACTACATCCTCGAATACAACGGAATTGTACATCTTCAGTGTCGCGTCTCGTCCGGTTGGTGAATAGTCGGTGGCCCATCGAAGGGGGAGGGGGGTTGAAGAAGGAGGGCAACGCATCGGCATAATAGTTATGTCGATTCTTGGGCGTCGGTAGTCGTAAAAAGGCTCCGATTGCTCGTCTACACTAAATAAAAAATATTTTATATAGGATTATCTTTGATTATATATGATGTCTAGATGGAGCGTCGCCCTACAATCAAAACGATGAAAGCTAGCCAACATGTTCAACCATGTGTGAGTGCAGGCACTGTGCGTCAATGTATCACTATGCGTCAATGTATCTCTGTGCGTAAATAATGATACCAGCTGTAGTACGGTTCTCCCATAAATCACAAAAAATAATAGTGGTTCAGTTTAGTGAATTTAATATTTTAGTTGCTTTTATAAATAAATAAATACAGCGGAGTATTCAATTAAAATTGTGAGTGTGAAAGTTTTATTAAATTAGTATCACAACATATAACATGGTGTTATAAATCCACAGACTAATAGAAATAAATTTTACTGATTAAATATAATTTAATAAAACAGTAGAAATAGTGTACCTGTACATTAGATATAATTCCTAAGTATTAATTGCTAAAACTAATAGAATAAGACCAAATGATTTTTAAAATTTTGTCTATCTGGTTGTACATGGTAATCTCTGAAACTACCGAATGGAAAACTTTTTGTTTTGAACCCTTTGGAGAGGGGGGGACAGGTGCTCCCCTCTCTAATAAGGAGGGCAGAATTCGTCCCCACTTTCCACCACGGGCTTTTTTCTTACGCCCATGATAAGCGGTTTGAAAGTGAAAGCTCGATCTAGCGTGATGCCAGATACTCGACATTATGGATACGGTTTCATGTGAAAATAAAACAAAAATCAATAAAAAGAGATTTTATATTTGTATTTGTTTTCTGAAAAGTTTTCGCTTGGATTCTACGTTGCTATTGACATTGTCTAATATTAATTTGCGGTAGTATCCTACAGAAAAATACTTTTTCACTACTTGCACCCTTTGTTGATAAGTAAAGATAACAATTAAAATTGGTTTAATGGACCATATGCAATAACAATCACTAAAATGGGCTCATAAACAAAAAAGTCATAAGCGAACGTCATATTTCATTGTATAGACGAACTCCACATTTTCAACACGATTTTTTTTAGCTTCACTTGTATGTATGTTTGTTTGTTTGCTTGGAATTGCAACGCAATATACGAAAAATATGCCACAAAACACCCTACGCTTTTTTCACATAAATGATTTAGTATTTTTGTTCATTATTGTTAACTTATATTATGAATTACTTTTACTTTTTAATTTTATGTGCCTTAAAAGCGAGTTTTTTTTAACTATAATTTGTTTTTTACTATTTCTTTAAAGGCAACAAGTAAACATAAACGTGAAGGTAATTATTATATTAAATTATTACAATGCCATTAATCCATGATAAGTTTGCAAAGTTTCAAATTAATCCGACTTTTTAAGGTGGGTCGAAATTAAGCTAATTAAATTGATAATAAAAATATTTCTTCCTATACAGCATGGCACTAACTCTTCCTAAAATTATAATTTTAGTTTTTGAAAAAGTAATCAACCAAATATACCAAACCATTCTCCCCATAAAATTACTTTAAATTGAGAGAATAAAAAATAAAACTGGCAACACTTATAAAATATGGCTATATTCAATAATTATAAAAGAAAAATAAAAAACGTAGTTTTTTGATTACTTACCGATGATAGGTGATGTGTTGGTATTTTCTGCCCTTCCTTTATAAGTCCGACACACTTTAATAGCAGATACCGTCATTTTATATCTGTTATTTGTTTATTGCTTTGTGCGCGTAATACGTAGTGACACTAAAGCAGCACGATCTCTATTGATCGGCGGGAAAATACTTATAAGCCAACAGTTGGCTGATAATTTTTGACACGTTTTTGCGCATTCGACTCTCTATCTAGACATTACATAATGAAAGAGGATTATATAAATAGAATTTGTTGTAACGGGAACGTGGAATATTTACGAGGCTGAAATTAGATTTTATTATTTTTCTAAATCCATGATATAATGTAACAAAGAGGCGGGACGGATTGATAATATGACATATTTCACTATCCCACTTCAATCAGGCGACATTGGCTACCTTGAATCTCAGATATACCTGGTTGAGTTTATCTATTTGAGAACCATTCAGCATAGCTCGTGAGACGTAGGTAAAGCTTACGGGTTCTACGGACCAGTTTCCATAGTAACAACATTTTTTTTCAGTGCACAGTGAGCCGAACATTGGAAATATTCGCATAAATATTTTGTACACGTGTTATCTTCTTTGCTCTATAATGCCACTGGAAACTCACTTCAGTCCGTTTCAGTCAGCAACCAAATCAGACCATCTTATTGCTATTCGTCTTCGGGTAGGTTTGTCGTCCATTTGGCCCAGTATACTAAGTTTACTCCAGTCTCTGTGTCATCTAAATGATTATGATTATGTTTATTGAAAACGAAAGTTTCGCTTGGGGTAGAGAGAGATGTTTTGTGAGTATCGTAAGTTTTTATTATATTAACTGAAATAGATAATTGATACGTGTCAATTCCCGGGTGTATTCTGTGTTCCGAATATGCAATGTTGAGTTTTTACAGTAAATATGTTGCTCGTGTTACACTTCTTACTTCTTTAACTACATACTAAATATATTTATGGACAAGCAGCGTCACGCGGTTTTACTCGCATAACTCCGGTCACAACGTATGACCATATCATGAATGTAGCCTGCATACACAAAAATACTTTTTCGAATCCTATCTGTAGTTCCAGAGATTAGCGCGTTCAAACAAACAAATAAACTGTAATAATGCAGACATTATCATATAGTTAAGTAATTAAATAAATTAAATATTTAAATAAGTGCTTCAAATGACTAGAGTCAAACGGAAATGAAAATATATTATGTGTTAAAATCATTAATACTTTAAATAACTTCTTCAAATGATTGTTAAATTCACAAAACATTGGAATATAAGTGCTTCAAATGATTAAGGAAATACGGAAATTATGGTTTGTGGTACTATGCAAAAGAAAGCCGAAGTTTACGGACACTTGATCTTTCGGGGGCAATCTTTGTTGTGGAGAATTTTGTTGAAGTACTCTTGATTAAGCGTTCAAGCTGAGAACGCTTTATCCATGTATATTGTTGTGATGGCACCAGAAATAAATAGTTTTGTGAGTCTGATCAGTAGTTTACTTACCTTACTGCAGGATTTTATAAAAATATTCAATGGATCATTATCTGCTCTTACTGCTAAACGTCAACTGCTTGGCGCAGTTGCATCATTACGTCATCTCGAAGGCTAGTCACATCCCTAAGGGACTGAAGTCGAATTCATTGAGGATTTGTCCCACACTAACGTAACACAATATCATCAACTTCGGGACATTATAATGGGGAGAGGTACCAATCATTACCTCATCCCTTCTCCTCTCGCTCTGTATCCCCCCTTTTCATAAAAGAAGTTCTCTCGTTTAATTAGCGTCGCCCGAAATGCCAGGAAGTGCCACGGTGAACCATGGTGGTCAAAAATCTAGTTTAATATATTTCCCGACATTCTAACCGATCAGTAATGGGTCCTCTGTTTAAATTGTAATATTTCGGGTAAACGAAGGACAACAAATTCGACAAACAGAAACGGAAAATTCGTAAAGTAAAAATTGTTGAATTTCACTCGCAATTGGCCAAATTCGATATTGATGAGACAGATTGAGATCGTTACCTTTGTGTCTCTCGTTGGCGCCTTTATGTTATTAGCCCCATAATTTGATATCGATTTTGGAATCACGGTTTATTTTGCAGACGAGCTTGTCACCTGTTTACAAGTCACGGGCAGTGTAAGCTATTTTATACATTTGCTTTTTATAAAATTCCTTACATTGCCAGTGATATTTGTTATTCTTAATACAATATATGTATTACCTGTATCAAAGCGAGTTTTTTTTAACTATAATTTGTTTTTTACTATTTCTTTAAACGTTACAAGTATATATAATAGTGAAGATTATAATTATATTAAATTATTACAATGCCATTCATCCTTGATAAGTATGCAAAGTTTTAAATTAATCTGAGGTTTTAAATTCCGTCCAATCGTGTTTAAAGAGTCGTTACATAGAAACAAACATACATACAAGAAAAGCTAAATATTATAATATATTATTGTATCGTCATCTGTCCTTGGTATGTGTGCAAATTTCAAATTAATCCGACTTTTTAAGGTCGGTCGAAATGAAACTAATAAGAGTGATAATAAAAATATTTCTTCCTATACAGCTTGTTGTTGGTTTTCTTCATAAACAACCAAAAAAATGTGTTTATGAACAACCACGTATGCTTAAAATGTCATTTCAGTGTGAAATCGTGAATTTTTGACATCACATTTAACATTTTAACGATATTTTAATAGTCATTCGTTAAACTGCAATACGTTAATCTTTTACAAAATACAATACGTTTGTCTGTCCGTCGATCAATCAGTGTTAACATCAGGCGCAAGTGTTACAGACGATTTGTCAACGAGCCTGCTTGCAGACAATCATGTGTCCACTTCACTTCCATGATGATTTGTATTCTCAGTGCTTTTATAAAAGAGGGCGAATGAGCCGTAGGAGCCTTTTGGTAAATACTACACGTAGAGGCTATATGGACTATAATAGAATAGAAGTATCTTTATATAGACGTCCTTGTATCTTCCCATTCAATGGGCCATCGAATTCGGCATGACTGACTGTCAAGTTTGTCCCATGATACTGGCGTAAAGTGACATCTTCTTAGTCGCGTTTCGTGCGTAGTTTGTGAGTAGTCGGTGGAGGGACGACGGGCAACGCATCGGCGTAGTCATTATGCGTCTTTCATGGGCATCGTAAAAAGGCACGGTTTGTCGCCTAAACCATAACAAGAAGATATTTCCCCAATCACGCTAGCCTAATTCAGCCTTAACTACCTCTTACTGTATGGCTCATTTCGTCTATTCATTAAAAAACTAAAAAATAATTATATTGTTTTCATTGATCTAAAGAAACCCTGGTACGGGTGTCGGTAAGTCGTAGGTCGAGGTTTATTGACACTCTAGAGGCCAGAAGGTCGCACGCAATGCAGCACAAATATATCAAACACCATAATAGTCACTTAGATGTATTTAGCTAAAACCCAGACATTAATCAATTTTCTCTTTATGTGCCAAGTTTTGATCCAACCTGAAACTTTAACATAGCTGTACGTATAAACTAGAATGCAGCTGTATCCATAAACTAGAACACAGCCGTACCTACAAACTAGAACAGCTGTATCTGTTAGCAAGAACACAGCTGTACCTATAAGCAAGAAAACAGCTGAAACTATATACTTTCCTAGAGTCTAGACCGATTGACAATCTCATTATTTACTAGCAGCGTCCTGCGGTTTCATCCGCACACTTCGCATACTCCCGCTACATTTGTCTGTAGCTTAACACCTTCCTCGATAAATGGACTATCAAATGATAAAAAATAATTAAATCGGACCAGCCGTCCCTGAGATTAATCTATATCTATATCTATATATGGCTGTACTGTTTCATTGTTTCTTCGTACGTGCAAATCTCAGGAAGTGATGGCCGGAATTTAAAAGAAAACGTTTAGTGTTCAATACTCCAATCATTGAGCGTGGCTATAGGCGGATGTTACTTGGGATTCTCCTAAGGCGCGGGGTGATGTCAGTGAAATAAACTAAAAAATATATTATTACTCTCACTACAAAATTTTATATTATTACTCTCTATATAGTCTCTATGTGATAGATTTTCTCAAAATCTACTGGAGGGATTTTCATGTAGTTTTCGCTCATTAATAGAGCGATTTCTGCGAAAGATTTTCGTGTATATTTTTCTAAGCTCTTGTTATTTAGCAGCGGCTAGCTAACTGCGCAGGACATGATATAGTGCGCATGTGTGTACGTAGCCATAAGTGTATCTATCCTTTATGGGTTAAGTATCCCATTCCTAGGCATACACTGTTACGACTAATCTTTATAGATTACTCGGTTGCAGCCTGTTTTAGGCTTTATTGTTCTATTAAACGTAAAGAAATCCTTGAATGTGGGGCACTTAATCATGAGCCCTGATTTATTGACAGTCTAGAGGCCAGGGGAAGGTCGCACGTGACTTCTACGATCATAAATCCAACACCTTACTTAGTGCTTAGAATTAGTCGGCTTAGTCGCAAATAAAGAAATTGTAAAATAGAGCACAAGTTCTGACTGCCATTTCAGCCACCTAAACTATAAAAAATTTAATCACTTGCCGATGGATTCCAGCTGCTCTTTGAAATATGGTATTCCTTAACAGTTAAAGTTACTAAAAGGGTTTTAGCTGCATAACTTCCTTATTCCGTTGCCTATAGTCTGCCTATACAAATGAGCCATTTGACACAGATATTTTTCTTAAATCGTATCAATACTTCCTGAGATTATCGCGTGTAAACAAACAAACTCTTCAATTTTATAATGTGTAATCTGTAAGTACACATGCCGTCCCCAATACGTGTTACGAGCAATACTTTGTAATAAGGCGATAAATCTCTACCTCAGCGCCAACTACTGAGTTCCAATGTGAAAATAAATCATCTGCGGACCTAATAACGTGCAGAAAGAATTTCATTATACTGAGTCTGGCCATAATTACTGCTACAATTAAAAATAAAGAAATGTTACATTTGAAAATGGAGCCTGTCATTTTTATACGCTTGTTCGTTGCGTTTTCTCGTTTTAGTGCCATTTTAGTTTTAGTAGTTAGTAGTTGTGTAGCATTTTAGTTTAGTAGTAGTGTAGTATTAGTACATTGAACAATGTTTTGCGATATTAAATTATATAATTACTGCGATAATATAATTACACATAATTGGTATGGAGACAAATAGATTTTTGAAAACTCTCCATACACTTGGTATCAGGCCAATGTTTGTGTGTAAGGCTATTTAAGAGCCGGGCATAATTGGTTCAATTAGACTTCCTCTGTTTGTGACGGATAATGATCTGGCAGTCCACGTAGCGTTCGTACGAAAAAGGTGGTCAAGCAAGTAAAATAATTTGAAGAAATGCTGACCGAAAACAAAAGATTTTATCTCGGGAAATAAAGATAGCACCAAGGGCCATATCCCGTATTGTAAGAGATGACTTAGGATTTGCAACCAGTAAGAGACGCACTGGTGTAGGTAAAGTCGAAACAACTATTGATGCGGTACGCAAAGGGAGGTCACAGAAAAATTTTGTTTACGGTTTTTTGCAATTGAGAAACAAGTATTCATGCTCGAAGGTCTAAGGAAGCTTCCCAATTAGTCGACGGAGTGCGTCGTGGGGATTGTACCAGTTCAGTGGTGGGGTGTGGTCCTTCCATCAAGAGTCGGCGACGGGTGACACAGCTCGGTCCACGCAGTCTCGGTTAGAAGCGAACCTCTCGGACTTCATCAGAGCTGGAGACTGTCCGTCGTCTTGTCCCGATCTTAATCCGCTGTATTATGATTTTTGATCAGTTTTAGAAAGTAACTACAGCTTTCTCCAAACGCCATGATAATTTGGAATCCCTAAAATAATCCTTCGTATGGATGTAATCCATGGCAGTGAAGAATTACCCCATTAAGAGAGTGCGTGCTCCTCTTGACAAGTGGTCTCAATGTATTCAACATTATATAGCGGCCAATGGAGACCATTTCGAATAAGCTTTTTATATTTTGAACTGTTTTATATTTGTGTATTAAACTAACACACTGTAGATACACATTTATCATTAGATAAATGTTATTTGTAATTAAAGTTTTTTTTTTCTTTGGTACAGTATTTATGGCACGACTAGGTTTAAATATGTTTGTAATGAATTAAGGAGTAGGCGGCGGGAAGCTGCTGGATGCAAGTTGCTCGTTACCGTGACCTGTGGCACTCTGTGTCCAGCAGTGGACGTCGTCCGGCGGATGATGATAAAATGATTGTACCAAGTTCTCTTAAGAGTGCCATGCCGTATTGCAGTGGAATCGGGTCGGCACGACCGATAAGGTTCCTCACGTGATAATGGCGTTAACTGACAGCTTCGCTGTTGCGTTTCTTGTGGTTTGTGACTAGCCGGTGACCAAATGAAGGGGAAGAACAAAGGAGGGCAACGCATTTGCTTCACTATTATGCAAATATTTACGGGCGTCGGCAGTTATCAAAAGGTAAAACCGATTTATCGTTGGTGTAGTAGTACTATAAAGTGAAAACAATTAATAAAAATAAAACCCATAAGTGGTTAGAACTAATATACATATAGAGTGCTAATATACATATACACATATAGAGCAAGCTGTGCCCCCGGATTCACTCCTATAACATTTATCCCAAGAAAGTCATTCATTTTTAGGATGAAATGCATTTTAATATTATTCCAGATTGTACTCTAGTTGTGCAAGTAGCCGTTTCTTACGGGTACGGAGCCAAAAAGCAGTGAATGGAACTGTTATATTTTCGTCACGTCCGTATGTCACAAACGTTTTACTCTGAGGCTGTGTGTACCTGTGTATTCGAAATTTGTGAGATGTGTTTTATGATCCATTACAAAATGATGTAGATTTTCATAAATATAATTATTTACGTTATTATTTCAATATTCCTGAGACACACTAAATAGATATTTTTATTTTTTAAATAAAACGGAGTTTTAACAGTTTTTGATCAAGTTCATACTTTCTGAGATATTCGCTTTTAAAGTGGTAGAACGTGTGTCCCCTCTACTTCCCACTACCCTGATTTTGAATTCCAGGGGGGAAAATTATAATTAAATGATAATCTCAATAAAAACTTCAATCAAAAATTCGTTTGAAGATAATCAATTTAGTCGTTTAGTTTCTTTTTGCTGGTATGGAACCCTTTTAAAGGCGAGTCCTTTTTAATGTGTAAACCATATATACTTTCACATTCATAATATTAGTAAATAATTTTAGAAGGAACGGTTAATATATCTACTTTATATATAGCATCACTCGAAGGGATTTTCATCTTTTTCTATATTGGCGTAGCGGGTATACCGCGCGTTGCGCCATCGTTAGCAGGATGGACTCTCGTTCAGATCCCTATATTACCTACATTAAAACTCACGCATTGCACTATCACCACAGCTTATCACCTTAAGGCAGTATCGCGGGATGTACCTCCCGTCGTGCCCGATTCGAATCCAATGAGACAATTACGCAACTTACGAAACTGTCATGCATATAACATTTATGTTACTAATTGAAAATAATGCATCGTCTGCTCTAAATCTCAAACTGAGGAAACCCCCTCAAAACTCACAACTCTCAAATTGGCACATTCTTTTGGCATTGACACCGAGCCTTGCCAAATCCATAGCCATAGCCATTGCCATAGCCATAGCCCAAGCCCAAGCCCAAACCCAAGCCCAAGCCCAAGCCCAAGCCCAAGCCCAAGCCCAAGCCCAAGCCCAAGCCCAAGCCCAAGCCCAA
>JAFELO010000015.1:22273-38107 GCA_017140195.1 Eumaeus atala | reverse complement strand
TTCGCATTATTGTTATGCAGATGCGATGCCCTCCTACCACTAACCGCACTAAATGCGACAGCGACGCTGTCACTTCACGCCGGTATCAAGTGAAAGTGAGGTACCTCCTAGGTCGCGCCGGCCCAATTCCGATGCAAAGAAGGCTGTAGTATCATGCACCATGCATGGCAATACCTCCTACTATGCAGCAATGGCATTACCTCTTCCTAAGATATATTCCTAATTCTTCTATATAACTAGGCCATAGAGTTTCGCGATAAGGATGGAGGTGTCTCGTGATTAGTCAAGTGACAACCTTCTTCGTGATGGCACATCCTGGCGGAGTGCTCGTGCTCGTGGGTTGACTGGTTTTTAGTGGTTTAGTGGTTTAGTGGTTGGTAGCAGCTTTTGCTATTTGCCCTTAAATTTTTCTGCGCATTATTTCGTGTATATTCGCTGAAGGCTTTTCTGTCTGTCTGTCGTTTTTAATAATATTTTTAGGAAGACGTAGTGCCATGCCACATAGGAGCAGGTAGTGCCATGCATAGTGCATGTCACGCCATCCTCCTATGCAATGAAATTGGGCCAGCACGACCGTGGAGATATCTCTCGTTGACATTGTGTGTGGTTCTTCATTAGCCTGTGGCATATTGGGTGTGGGGCAACGCGTCGGCATAATAATTGTGAGGCCCCTGTAATAGTGCTGATAATTATTTATCAAACATACTTACACAGGTAAGAAAGAAAGTTACTTTATTCATTTTGTGTGTGGGGTTCATAGATTAAATTATGTATAAAATGTTTGCTCATTATGTAAACTTCGATAATACGAAACAAAAGTGTAAAACGAATAATCAAACTAGCTGCGCCGACAGACGTTGTTCTGTCATTAATTTCACCTGTAATGAGGACGTAACTCAAATTTATGATTATTTATATTTTTTAAATCAATTAATTTTTGCCTTACTTCATCAGATATCTGTGCTAATCCAGGACGGACGGCTAAGTAATAAATAAATAACAATATGAGTATCACACTAACACTCATTGTATTTTGAAAAAGGAATGCAACTGAAAAAAATGCACACAATTAGAAAAACATTTAAAAACAGAACACAGCAAAAAGTTTTACAAGTTGAGACCAGACACGAACCGGATAACCGGCCCGAGCGAGTCGAGAGCGAGGAACTGGCTCCGAGCCAAATTAACTAGTAGAACAATAACAATAATAATACGAAGAAATTCGGTTTTATTATGAAACTGCCTTATACGGATTTTGTTGCTTAGGCGAGTTATAGCTGAATTATACTTTCGTTAATTCCATGGTTTTAATTGTATGTGTATATCTTTTTTATATAGTATGGTACGCTCGTGAACCTACAAAAAAAAAGCAACAGTAGTATTTTATTTATTTATAGGGGGACAGACGAGGAAACGGAGCATTTTTACGACTACCCACTCCTGTGCGTTGCCAGGGCATAGGAGCTAATCAGGATTTACTCTTATGCCTCCCCCAATGGGCCACCGGCTACAAAGGTTTCATTATTATCTACTTATTGATTTTAATTAGAGCGTTGTATTACAGTGAACTGGTTTATATTCTAGTTTCGTGTGGTTTGTGAGTCGCCGGAGGTCTACAGGAGAGGGGAAAAGGAGGACAACGCATTTACATAACAATTATGGGAATGTACCTATAATACGTACAAAAAAAAGTTTATATTTTTTAATTTTAGCAAAGATCAGCATTTGTTACTTTTTCTATTAAGTACGGGGATAATCATGCAGTACCTAGGTGTCTCCGGGTCGGGATGAGAACCCGGTCCACTTCATCAATCACAGCGTCGTGAGGACTGGTTATAGAGTAGCCGGACAGTCCCCGAGGAGGTGAAGTTTTGTTTGGCCTTTTCGCCGAGGCCAGCCTGTCGCTGGAGGGGTCCTGTTGCCTGAGATCCGGGACCCTAAAAAAATAGCGGCTGAAGGCTCCCGTAGGGGTTTAGTTGGGATTGTCACCCAATGGCCGAGTCCAACATAGGTCTGGGGTCTACCCTTGCTCCCAGGTATCATGCGTAAATGCATTCCCCTTCGTCACCAAAAAAAAAAGGTGTCTCCGGGTAAATGATCAACTATGTCCATATGTCGTGGCTTTACCGTAGATTTGCTCACTACATAAAATGTACGAGAATTTAATGAAATGCTAAATCACACGCTACCACCCAACCCCAACCACCAACATCAAAAATAGTTAAGCGGCCGCGTTTCTGGCCTGAAGCAAAAAGAAGCTCTAAAATTGTTTAAGAATAGAGGGCATAATCAAAGGGCATTACATAATTATTACGCTAATTATGTAGTAAATGATCGGCAACCGTTCATCCTGTAGCACATGGGCATGGGGATATTCAAATCTAAACTAATTATATAAAGCTGAGGAGTTATATAAAGCTTAACATTCTAATCTCAGGTACTACTGGCCCGAATTGACAAACTGCTCTCGTGATGTGTATCGAGGAAGGCTGTGGGCCATATGCCATGACGCTACGAATAATCACTATAATTTATGACATAATATGTCATAATTTATGACTGTGTAATGATGAGTTGATCAGTTGAGAGTTGTAATAAGTGATTTAGACAACTCGTACACGCCCATAAAACATTTTCAGACTAACGTCTATCCAGTTTTATGACAGCGCCAACTAGTTCATCGGGGTGACAGAGTGTATCAGTAATTGATGGCTCCGTCGAATTCGCAAGTGGGTCGCCTTATAATGTCGGAACTAAGCTATAGTAAAGTTTTGGAGATGCGCCAAATGCGCCGAATTAGACAGAACATTTCGTTAGGTAAATTGATAATGCAAAGTGGGGTCTTTTCAATTTGGTTGCGTTGAAGCCGAGATTATTTTTTACGTTAGTTTAAATGTTGTCCACTTATTTCAATGTGCCACACAAGTCTTCTCATCAAGCGCGGTAAATCTCACGTTTCTGGATCGTTCTAGAGAATGTTGGTTTCGAACGTACATTTCTTGGCTGTGTTTCGTAATGTTGAAATTCCGGATAGTCATTAGATGTGTCACTCAAGCGTGACCTAAAAACTTTTCGAATTTCTTATATAGTTTGTTAATTCACACAACATGTAGATATATAAACATAACAATATCAATCTAGAAATTGTGAAAGGCAATAGCTTTGTTCGACTCGGCAATTGTAAATGCTTGATGAACTGTCTAAAGAAACCGATGTGGAAATATAGGATATAGAGGTGCTGATACTACTCCTACACAGTCAGTTGAATACATGGATCAGAACAGCCAATAGCACAACATCATCCCGGTAGAGGTAACTGCACATCGACGGGAAAAGTGATGCCAAATGGTAATCATAGCTTCGGAACGCCAATGTAAGACGATCAGTTCATTGCGATATTACACACAGTGTAACAGAACATACTCTGTTCAGTTATATATGTCAGCAAATTTATACAACAAGTGGCAGCACCTTTTGTACTGTCACATCCTAATCTCCACGGCCTAAGTATATATAGAATTAATTTTAGACCGCGTACTACTAGATTGGACAGGATTAGCAAAGCAATCATCCGTCTACTAAGGCCGATTTAAGGTGCCCTAGGCGTACACAAAATAATGAAACTGCAGACCTTCTTACGGGAGCTGAACTGGAAATTGAAGTAATTAAGTAACGTTTAGTTCCGCGGTCATTTGAAAATGAAAGATAAATTAGCCTTAAAAGAGCTGGGCGTGCTCAATAGGGCGAAGCAGTATTCAATCTAGCCCATCGGCTACAACTTTACAAGGCGCAGCTCCGACCGCATATGGAGTATTATTCCCACCTGTGGGCAGGGGCCCCACAATATCAGCTCGTTTCATTCGACCGCATATAACGTAGAGCGACTCGAATCGTTGATGACCAAATTATTTCCGGACAGCTCGATTATTTGGTCCTACAAAGAGATGTCGGTTCGCTGTGCGTCTTTTATCGTATTTTCTATGGTGAGTGTTCCGAAGAATTGTTTGGCTTAATACCAGCAGCAAAATTCCATCTTCGGACATTACGACCCTTAAGAAGGATATATAGCCCACCCGCACACAAAAGGCGCAGTAAGTATTCAATAGCTAAGACGGGTACGGATTTACAATAAACAGTAATCCATAAAAGCTGTGTAAATACAGACAATGTAATTTTCAGATGTCATACATAATTTAAGCTCAACGAAACAGACGAGTTCCGTAAGTGAACCTATGGCTCTCTTTGGGGAAGCCATATCAAGCAGTGAACGTCCTCCGTCTAATGGTGACAAAGCGGACGGGACATGGCTAACATTTATATAATTAAGTTATTATTACGCCCTTAATATGTTAATGGCTAGTTCCACCTGCTCCCACTAGTTGTCATTTTATGACGACTAATGGGAAAATCGTAACTGGACAGAGTACATCTGCCAGACTATAATTAAGACTGGCGAAACAGGCTCTATATGTCTACCTAGTTATTGTTCCCTCTCCCCCTTGTCGTTCGCTCTCTTCAGCCAACTTTAGTTCACTACGTAGCGCAAATTATCGCCGCAGTATCCAATTCCATTGAAAACCGTATTCAATTAGAGTACTGCAGTAGTTCAATAGTAATACATGTATCTCGAACGTTCTATTCAAACCAACCTTCGCCGTTGAAATTAAGTTGTCACTGGAGAAGCATTCAATTTACAAAAACCTCGCATTCCCCTGAGCTCACTACCAGACGATAAATTAGATGGCGAATCCATTGACTGCGCTACAATGGCACTTCATGGTAGAATGGAAGGGGCAATATGATCATTGTGTGGTGCCCAATCAATAGGGCCTAGTTTTGGCCTCGTTTTTTCCCTTTCGCTTCGATTGTTTTTTTATTCGAGAATTACAAATGTACATTGTTCTAAGCTTGGCGCAATGGTGTAAGGAGAAAATTAAAAAGTGTTCATTATTCACAGTGTTAGATTCTCCACATTTTACTGCATGTGTTTGTCGTGAATTAATTGATTAATAGAGTGAAAATAAATTGTTACTCGAGCTATTTTTTTTTTCATTTAATTAAATTAATGAAGCTTTAATACTCACCCATATTAATAATACGTTCTCAAGCTTAACTATCTGTTTAGTTCAAAAAGACAAGAATTTATGATGGACACTAATTGTAATAAAGTTGAAATTTTCTGTCTTACATATAATATTGTTAGTACTAATTTCAAATGAGAATATATATAAGGGATTTAGGGTTGAGTTTATAATTATTTTTTCAGTAGATGTAAGGCTGACTTAATCTTTATAGCGTATACATAAAAACATCTGATTTTAAAAAATCTGATGTTTTTATGCATACGTATAGCAGATTCTGCTTGACAATTATGTGGATGTTTATGAGCGTCAGTTAGTATATAAAGCTCCGACTATATGTTTAGTATACTATATACCTATACTATAAAATATAATAATGAAATAGTTTACACTAGTTTACTTCAGGCTTCAAGTCATCAAGTGTTCAGTACCGTGTGAGCGTCAACAAATAAATACCTATTTATGAGTTACGTTCCGTATTGTCACAGCGGGTACTTGTCTCGGTAATTACATTTAGATCTCATCAGGCAGAGAGCCGGGATGCGAATCCGCGACGTGTTCTTTAATTATTTCCTCCGTGTAACATGTTAATTGTTCGTGAAATAATAAACCTTCGCTTATATCGCGGTTTATATGTCGAATGTTCGAATAAACCGTGGGATAATTTGTTGTTGTGTAGATTAGGGTTGGTGTACACGGTGTGTTTATAGCTTTAGTTTATATTTGGTGTAATTGGTACTAAAACTTCTACTCGATCGATCGTAATGACGCAAGCGCGAAGGATTAGGTGGCAATAATAACATATTTCAATATCGCCTTTATGATTGAAGTAAAGCTTCTTTACGCGATCTTAGGAAGTAAGCTGGCGTATGCGAGACGAGAGACGTCGCGAAAACAAAATTAAAGAAAGTTGAGAGTCAGATATAAGTTAGTGATGATAGAAAGAGAGATAATTTTTTCTCACATAGAATAGGTACGTTTCGTATACCTAAATAAGATTTACTTTGGTTGTATAAAGAAAGACAATACTCTCGTGTTTTCATCTACAGATTTTGTTATCGCTTACTCAACATTAAAGACTACTAATGCATGTAACTAGTAGTATTTTTTTATTATGAATGGACTATATAATATTGTTTTGCCTTCCAAAATAATAATTAAATCGAAATCAATGGAATCGTGATATTTGCGACATAAAGTAAACCACGCATTACTTCTTCCTCTTTACCCTTAGCCTTATCTCGTTTCTATACCTGATGTTAGGGGTCGAGTTCCTAATCTAGGAGATTTGATGAGGGCACCAGAGTTTTACACTGAGCGTCTGCCATTTACATTAGGTCAAATTCAAACACACGAATGCGGGTTTCCTCACGACACTTGCCTACACCGTAGGAGCATTCAGAAAATAAAATTAAGTTAGGAAAACTAATTCCGGGTATTGCCGGGATCAAACCTGAACCATCCCAGTGGAAGTCCAAAACGCTAACCACTAGAACACTGAAACTCCGAACCATGTATTATTATTATTATTACTCAATTAAAATACTAGACTGTCACAGTGATCCAAATTCTATCAGAGATGTTCCGGGACGATAATGAGAGAGGTAGAATTTGTTTCTTTTGTCAAAGCTCTAAGAAATTTTCGCTTGAATTCATGTACAACGTACATCTTAACCATAAAGCCCCATTGTTTATTGTAATAAAACAAGCATTAGCACACCCAGACATACACAATAATCTTTTAAGACAGCTTTTGAAGCTGAAAGCTTAAGACAAATCCTCCAGACACCTTACTCGTTGCTTTTACTTGTGTATGAAAAGCTTTACATAATACAAATGTATTACACACATTATAGTATCTAGATTTATTACTTGTCTAACTTTATCATGTACCAGCTGTGCATAATCTTATACACGATATTCTTCGTATATATAAAATTCTAGTGTCACAATGTAAGTTACCTTACTCCTCCGAAACGGCTTTACAGGCTTTACAACTTTATATGCGTATGTAGTAGGTCTGAGCATCGGCTACCATCTATTTTTCATACCCCTAAGTGATAATACGTAGAAATATTTTATATTTAATTATTTATTTGTTGTCTATTTTCACATATTAGAACTTACCCACCTCTAATCATGCTCCTACCTACCACTCGGAGCGAATCATGGGACATGCACGGGGAGCATCTCCCATGATGCACGGGGGTGGCTCACCGGCTCTGTTCCCCAACGTGCAATTCTTGATTGACACATTATTTAAGTGCCTTCTCGTTATTTCACTCTCCCCTTTATGGAACCCGAAACCACTAAGACAGAAGTTGTCATCAGCCTTGTCAGTCCTGATTATCTCGATGCACACACGTCGTTACCTATCCTTCCCCATAGCGTGCCACGTATGCGAAATGTCCTCAATTGCCTAAAGCTCTGTTCCGTTGCGACCAAATTCTGGTGATAGACTGGGCCCACAGTCGTCCGTTGGATGCCGTCCAACATGATAATTTGCTCGTTTTTATACAAGTCATATTCCCACAGTACATCGTCTCTGGTTTCAGCATTATAACCGCAAGGTCATGATGGCAGGTCACATAACGCCATCCTGTCCTCTAAAACTCGAACGAAAGCGTAAAATCGTCTGCGTATGCCACAAAACTTACACCCTCTGGTCTCGACAATTTAACGATATCGTCCAGGCGGAGTTTCCATAGTGTGGGGACCAATACCGGAACCCTGAAGACATCCCATTGAAACCTTCCAAAGCGTGCGGTGACCAACTGTGAAGCCAACACAACGGTTACAGAAATAACTTACGAGAGTCTGATAGATGTTCCGAGAGATGCCGGTAGCTTTCGCTTTTAATAGTATCATTGGCCACCATGCATTATCGAAGATGTCCAAAAGGACGAGCTGGACGTACTTATGTGTGGAATTATCTACTATCCCGAACACTGATTTTAATGCGCTAACAGTTGAGCGCCATGCTGATTTTCAGAAACACCACAATGCAAACAAGGAGTGCAAGTAATTTTGAGGATTCCTAAAATTATTCCTAGAATCGACAGTAAAGTAATCGGTCGGTAAGCCTTCGGATCTGCGAATGACTAGTCATTTCCCTTTGGCAGCACTATCATTGAACCTACCCTCCAGATATCTGGAAGGACCCCTTCTTTGATACACGCTATGTACATCAGCATCATTTCTCCGGAAGAGGTCGTCCTGGCGTTCCTGATAATCTTTCGAGTGATTCCGTCTAATCTGGGACTTGTATTCGGTGAGCTTCCAATAATGTGATCGACTGTACTACGGGAAGGAGCATCTGAATCCCTACCGGAAGGAGAGCATGCAGCCACAACTCACACCTGTCGATGATAGTTGTCAGTCTCTGTTGTATCATCTGGGAATAGGGAGTACAGGAACTGATGCAAAGCAGTTTCGATATTGTCAAAATAACCTTCTAGGAGTATTTCGCCGCAAATGACATTCTTCGGAGTACGAGATCTACCAGGCTCGGTATGCCAAATCCCAAGATTTTCATTTCCCTTCTCGGAAATATCACTGAAATGCTTAATTTTATCGTCCTTCATGTATTTTAGGGGGCTTCCTGCAGGGAGATATCGCCAGTGGGATTTCCTCGTCTCGAGTTTTGCCAACATTGTCGTGTAGCCTTGACTTTACGGAGCAAACGGCCCAGAGTCGGACTCCACCATTCGTAGCCCCTGAACTCCCCATCCTTGCGATAATTTACCCATTCGCAAACATAGCATCGATATAAGGCTCAATCTACCCTTTCTCGCGAAAGGCTAGTCTAAATGATGGTTCTTCTGTCGATATCAGTCTTGATACGCTGCTACACACCTGATATGTAATTAGCTGATGGTCGCTTAAGCTAACACCTTCGTGTACGTGCCACTCTGACATCGATACTCCTCTTGTCTAGAGTGTCAAATCCACATTAGAATAATCATTTGGATCGTTGAACGTTAAAGGCTAGTCTTGCTTGTTGTAAATGAATAGACCTCTGCTCAATATGAAACCCTCCATTTGGGTCTTCCTATACTTTGTGTCTCGCCCTCGCACCGAGTATTGACGACGTTCACTAAACTAGAGTGGTGAATGCGCGTTGCTGTATACGCCAGTCAGGAACTCAGATTGTGTAGCAGCGTGAACATAATCTTGTCATTGTCGACCTTTGGGTCGACAATGACAAGATTGTGTTTACGCTGCTACATCCACTTTCGGAGTAGCTCCACACTGAATCAGTCTTGTGATACCCGCAGTTGCATACTGTTCTCCAACGAGAACGAAATCTAAGTCCATTTCACTGGCAATAACAAGCAGCTCAGAGGTGGCAGCCTCCGATCCCTGGAGATTTAGCTAAGTTTAAATACACTCCACAGTAAATTCCGCTAGGTACCTATCATTCTTTTGGTTATTCTCAGAGGTACTTAAGTTTAGAGTAATTCATTCCATTTCATTTTTGTCATTTACAAAATCCTTTATACTATAGTAGGGTTTTGATATGAGTTTCTCTTTAACGATAGATTTGAATTTATTAATCGACAAATCTGTTATGTTATTGGGAATTTTATTATGAAAACGTAACCCGTAAATGAATTATTAACTTTATGGAGCCTTGAGGATTATGGGTTGAATTTTTCTATATTTCTATAGACCTACATAAGTATATAGGCCAAGCAAAGTCATAATTTTTGCAGTTTTTAATTATCCTTAAGCGACTCCATTGGACTCATAAAATTGCCGGGGCAGCTAGTACAATATTTAAGCTCCATATCTGTGGCAAACATTGTTCTAATCCGATCTGTATTACTTGTGTATAAAATAACAAACGTACATAAGAACTTTCGCATTTGTAATATTAGAAGGAACGAATGATGTCGTTCACGGTGATAACAAGCTCACTTTAGAGGTGTGACAATCAAAAACGATTACCCTCGCGCTCGTAATACTACTGTTAAGTCGCATGGGGTACAGTTTCTGAGACGAGAAGTTTATCTGCTAGTCTCTCGTGTTTGATACAGTTGTTGTGACGCTACGTTGTTAGCTAGTCTGTAGCGCTCGGTACAGTTGCTGAGACGCGAAGTTCATAACTAGTCTGTCGCGTTTTCTACAGTTGTTGTGCCGCGACGTTGTTAGCTAGTCTGTCGCGCTTGGTTGTATGTGGCGTTCGGTACAATAGCTGCTGAGTGACCAGAGGAGCTGACAGAATAGGGGAGCGCGAAACATCTACATATATAACAACAACAACACATCTTCACGCCAGTTCCCTGGTGGGGTGGACAGAGGGAACGGACTGTACATCACAATCCTTACGTACATGCCTTGCCTGCACCACATTCATTAATCTCTCCATAGATATACGCCGGTTGCGAAGACTCTTGACACCACCTTCGGACAGTACCCGATATGCTAGGAAATATCTGTCTTTATACCATTGTGATGCACCAATTTCCATTCACTCTTATTGAAGGAAATGGATGACAACAAGGTAATAAGGGATGGTATTACAGTATTTTTTTAAAGTATAGCGGTGTAATTGGATCCTTGTGACAACTATCGACCCCCATAAACATCTGCACTATGTTGTTGGACATTGTCATGTAGATGTGTTGCCCTCGTTTCCTCCTCCCCACCAATCAAATCGCCTTGTTGGTACGGTTTGCGAGTAGCCGGCACATAGCTGTCACTATACGGTGGAGTCATGCGAACTAGAGGTCGTATCCGCCCAATTCAGTAGTAGTGCAGCATGACACTTCCTCTAACTGTTGAAGCATTGTCCTGAAAAACATACACTTAGGTTTACAGGTTCGGGCTAGAGGTAATTAATTAGAAACATTTATGTGTTAATTGCGGTATCGAATAATTAGTAAACACTTTGATGGCAACTCAAGAAACGGCCCTCAGTGTATTAAATTCACATTCCCTAAGTTAGCAAAGTTCCGACTAATGTCAGAAACCGGCCCTTAAACCTTTGAACATAACAGTTTCTATAATATACTCCTAAACCACTTCATCTCAGAAATTCGCACCCCGAGGCATCGCATAATAGACAAATAATTCTAGATAAATTAACTTTGTAATACACGATTTGCCCTTTATTTTCGAAATGTATAACCCAAAAATTTATGAGGAGGGTACCCCCTCCAGTGAACTCTCGATAAATTGAGAGAGGTTAGAGATCCCCTTGGCGTGTGGTCCAAGTGTTATGATGTTATTAGGCGTAGATTTCATGATCGCTATCATCATAACCAGACCGCCGAGACAAGCTGGCTCCAGCGACATCTTCCTGGACCGGCAGTGGCACGGAGTTTGCTTCATCTGGTGAACGCTCGACTTTTTATCAAACGCGGTCTCCGCTCGAGAACCTTCATGGCCCCATTTCTTGTCTGACCCGTTCATTGCCTGCGTGGCTTTTATAGTAAATAATAAAATAAACATGTCTACTTTTCAAAGTTATTATCGATTGCGCCAATGAGCCCCACACTACAGGATAACATCACCAACTTTGGAACAGTGCAATGGAGTGAGGTCTTCACCGCTTGCACAGTGCGCAAAAGTGCCTTTTTTACTGCATAGGGGACAAGCGAGAAATCGGAACCTTTCAACTACTACCGACGCTCATGAACATTAGCATAATTATGCCAATGCGTTGACCTCCTCTTCACCCCTTCCCCAATGGGCCACCGGCTACTCAAAAACCGCACGAAACGCGAAACCGTAAGTGTAGTTTTATGGCGGCATCAAGTGAGCGATAGATACATCCACGGTCGTGCCGGCCCAATTCCATAGGAGGATGTAGTGTTATACCTCCTCCTATGCAGCATGGCACTACTTCTTATTAAGCATGTTTTTTCTTCTTACAAGAGGGGTACAAAGAACAAACCCTCGGTTCAATGGGCCTCGCCCAAGATGTCAGAGCTCAGGGCTACCGAGCGCCACCACTACGACAAGGCTTGAACCACGAGAAGATATGAACACTGTCCAGTGTTGATATCTTCCCGTCTTCGCACCAATGGGTCCTCAAATTCCAAGATAAATAATATATTTTTCAACTGTGTGTGTATGTACACGCGTAATGTACCTATCTAATGAAATACCTTTTCAACTAAATTACGCGTAATAAAAGGAGGGTAGTGTTTCCACAATTGTACTGCTGAAAATTAAACTTAAAAAATTATGTCAAGAATAATCCTGTTATATTGCATAAAACCATTAAAAGAGATACAAAATGCAAATAAGATTTTGAGAAATTTGAAACAAGCATGAAAACTTGTTTAGGTCTGTACTCTTCTCACTTAACCCTCCCTTTGACAACGCGTTTATCCTTCAAACTATGAACCCAGCAGCCGCAGCCGTAGGGTCGGGAAATTAATAAATATGTTACAAGTTAACGTACGGTACTTTATGTTTGTGTTGACGGTGTGATTAACCAGTTCAGTTGTGTACTGGGGTAAGGACCCGTGCGGCGATTTAAACGATGTAACCCCTCGTGATGATGAAACTACTATTTCGCTGTTTGTTCGGATGTCATAAACAAAATAAGCTCTTGCTAAGTGTGGACGATGTAATTAGTTGTTGTCGCACAACGTTGTTATTTAAAAAATCCCGATAAGACCGAGGAGGTACCACTCGTTCACAGGACATCTTCGTGGTAGCCATGCTGTCGCGTTTCGTTGTGTTTGCGAGTAGCCGGCGGACCGGAGGGGGAAAGGAAGCTAAGGTAGGCAAAGCAACTATAATTCGAACGTCTATGGACGTGGGTAATCGTGAAAAGACTTGACTATACTATATGAAATATACCTTTTTTTGTTTAATCGGGGAAACGCATTTACGCACCTTTACTGGCCCTGAGTGGGGTGGGGTTTGTTGGACCCGCGGCATATCATAGTGCCGAATACCCACATAAACCACCGCGAGTGCCACCCCTGCCACGAGGTTTGGTGAGGTGTCTCGAAATAACAAATCATCAGGACACCTCGATGACTAGTCAGCCCCCTAAGGGACCCACTCCACCTCCACAGCGGAGTTGCCCACCAACTTTGGGACAGTGCAATGGGTTACGGTCCCCATCCTCGACCCTTACCCCGTGCGCTAATGCGTCTCCTCCAGTTGCTCTGCGGTCTCCTCTTCTTACAAGAGTTTCCTCCTCCTGCCCTTGAGCCCCCTCTTCTGATAATAGGTTCAATTGGCTTCGCCTGGGTTCACCCCAGGCTACTAAGTCCCACCGCTATGACAAGGCTTGAACCATGATGGGGACATAAAATATACCTATTATAATAATAATTGATAGGAATAAACCTTAGCAGTAGAGACTATCGAAATTAAAATTGGATACTAACCAGTTTGTACACTAGAAAGAGAATTCCTTAAAAACCAAACCAATCAAACAACGGATGATTGCGAATGAAACAAACTTATTGAAGTCATTAAACTCATAATACTTATGCAGTTACGACGCAGTAACTTGTCAGGCTATAAACAGTCGTAACTGCGACCGCTTGTGATACAAGTGTAAAATACAAAGTAATATTCCGGTGTTGTCTATGGTCATCGGAAGCCCCATCATTTAACGAGCTTTAATTATTTGTCATCTATGCTATAAAAGTAAACATAAGAAAGAATTGGAGTGATACGAGCGGGAAGATTCGAGTCGCACATCGCATCTTGGAGTTAGTCCGGTGGCCCATTACGGGGATGGAGTAAAATATGGCAACAAATCTTCTTAACATCAGGTCTACAAGCAGACATCGAAAGAAAAAGAGAAAAAGAGAGAAGACCTCTACTGATAGTTTTCCCTCTTATGGTATGTAAAAACAATTTATTAAAATAACTTTTACGTAATTTATCGCGGTGTATTTAATTATTTAAATAGGCCGACGTTTCAGAAGCTCTACAGCAACCATGGTCACTGGTGGACTGTAGTTTGCTTTTGTTGTTATATCTTATCATGTAAATTCATAATGCGAAAGTTTAAGTCTTTCTTTCACGCGAATTGTACTAATCAATTTTTTTTTGGTATGGATGTAGATAACAATTTCGAATAATATAAAATTATATTTTTATTGCCAAGAAATATTGGAGAAAAAGTAAATCCTAAACATAATTTTATTCAGTACCTGAACTCGCGGTGATTTTTAAAACAATATAAAAAGGGCTGAAGTGAAAATTGCTGCTTTTCAATTTGGCCCATAAATCTTACCGAGACTTCCCCCTTAACAAATTAACCCGGGCCAAATAAAAAATCGCTTACACTTTGTTGGTAAAAACGTGCGGCGGTGTACACTAATGACGTCAGAGAGTGAACGAACGAACAAATAGGCCGCGAACGAACGGTTAATGTTCGCTGACATTGAATGATTCCCGTTCATTTATCACTCACAGGGTTGTCTGCTTATGTACCTAACATAACAATTACTGTTATTTAAATGTTTGAATACAAAATTGTAAAAAATCCTCATCGCTTCTGTATATACAACCGAAAAAAATAGATTTAAAAATGGAATACTTATGTACCCCTAGACCACGAGGTAGTTCATTACCCTTTAACATATAACGCGTCAAGACGCGCGCAAATGCTATGCAATAACTACAAACGTTAACAACGTAGAATTACTGTCGATCGGTGAAGCGTTGTGCATTTCATTTCGTAATTGTCGTTGCTAATTAGTAGGGCTATTGCGATCAGATGACAGTTTGAGTAGCAATCACACTATGGGACAAACGGGCAGTGATATGTGACGTGGCTGCGTTTACCAGGTAATTTACCAGGTGTAGGTCGCGCAGTGAGTTTAGACATGGCGTAAATTGTAGGGTTTTTTTATTACTCGTGTTCAATACAACTTCAACGGAACCCATGAGATACGCCGGACGACGAGTATACGCTGTTTTATACTCGTCCTACTTTCTTACAGATGTGGGAGATAACTCATGAGCGATAGCTAGTTTGAACCACTTCTGTAACGAAGGCGGCATTTGCGATAGCTAAAGTTACTTGAAGTATTCATACTGGAAGAACTCGCCCCTCTCATGATTAGGGCCGAACCCTCTTCATACTTAGGAAGAGGTAGTGCCATGTTGCATAGGAGGATGTAGGGCCATGCATGATGCATGACACTACATCCTCCTATGCAACGGAATTGGGCCGGCACGACCGAACCTCTCGCTTACATGATACCAGCGTAAAGTGACATCTTCAGTGTCGCGTTTAGTGCGATTTGTGAGTACCCGGTGGCCCATTGAGTGGGCGGGGAGAAGGAGGGCAACGCATCGACATGGTAATTATGTGGATGTTCATGGGTGGCGGTAGTCGTAAAAAGGCTTGAATTTCTCGTTTGCCCCCATTCTATATAGAAAAAAATAATGAGGGACATATGTAGCCACATTTGTTAGAGTAAAGTTGCGATTGGTCCTTCTTATAAATTATTGTCGGCGCGTGCTATTTCCCGCATTTGCCCCACATTCAGCTAACAGCACTCATAACTCGTTGCGCTGCCTAGAATAGTGTAGTAGAACCTAGTGTTTAATTTGGTGCTTGAGAAGTACCTCACAATATAAACTCGCCTGCTGGGGTTTTAGTTACCACGGAATTGACACGAAGTTGAAAAGTTTCAAATGCCGTTCAAGTGTACATTTGTCGTTATGTCTTAAAAAGTACTAAAACGTAAAAGTGCTGCAATAAAGTGCGTGAGTTTCGCACATATTACCTTTCAAATTTATTTTAGAGTTAATTTAAAAA
>JAFELO010000015.1:0-14184 GCA_017140195.1 Eumaeus atala | reverse complement strand
GGCAGTAGTGGTGGTGGTGGTAGTGACGATGATGATGATGGCAGTAGTGGTGGTGTTGGTAGTGACGATGATGATGATGGCAGTAGTGGTGGTGGTGGTAGTGACGATGATGATGATGGCAGTAGTGGTGGTGGTGGTAGTGACAATGATGATGGTGGTAGACAATGATGTTTCGCATAATCTTTACCTTTGCTTACGTTTTTTTTACGCCTTCCCCGTGTTTATATGAAGTAATCCAGTCAAGTGTATCTGCCTGATAACCATTACAATAAATACATTTAGAAAAGACAAACCTAGGTTCATGTGTAAGTAATGTCGTGCTTGTTAATTAATAGGTAAGCTTGCGTTTAGCCTGTCAAAGTGTCGTCAAAAGTGTTTCGCTACACCATTCATGCAATGAGCAATTTTCTTATGTTAAAAAATAGGGATCTTTTGACGCTTTTTATAATTAATTATTATACCGCACTACGTATAATTTTGTACAATCATTGTAAGAGGTAGTGTCATTGCTACATTGCAAATGAAGCTGGCGCGAAAAGGACGACATACATTACATAACAACTAGAACCGTTTAGAGTTAAGGAAAGAAAGAAACAATAAATTTATTTGCCCACCAACGAATACTTGCAAAGTTACAGTTTAAAAAAGCTCATTAGTATATGTGGACCTGCAAATCGGTCTCAAGATCGGAATTTGCATGCATTACTGTCAATGTCTGGTCTGTTTCAACATTATACAAACAATTTTATACGAGTATATTTCAAACAAAAACAATAACATATTACTTATCTAATAAATAATTTCTAATATAAATATAAAATACATTCATAGAATGTTACTGTCATATTTAAATGGCATCATCATGGTACTAGCAAGACATAGTGCTGTAATGCAGTGAAATTAGGCCGTCACGACCGGGGAGGTACCTCTCGTTCACATGGTACCGACATAAAGCGACATCTTTGGTTTGTCCCCCTATACTATAATAAACAACAAAGTTATTGTAGGACACCGCTTGCGCAATATTAAAACACAAATTAAACATACAAACATACTCAGTTAGAGCTCAGGAATTGCAGGCCGCGCTCGGTATTTCTGAACCGATCCGGATCCTTCAAGAAAAGAGCCTGTTTATCTGGAAATGGCTGGTGTCGCGTTTGCGAGACCTTGTGGGTGTGGTGTGACTCTGTGGCCGTTGTTGGCTTATCCCATGTGGTTACTGCTCGTTAGCCTCCTATGCAATGAAAAAACAATAAAAAAACATTTTAGCACAACAAGCAGTAATTAATTATTATTAAAGTTATATTAATTGGGTTTACCTGGAATGGATGATAACTCAGTAATTATTATTTATCAATTAGAATAAAGTGGGACATAAACAACACAACTAATTTCTTAAATACACGTTTTAATATTGTCTTGTGTCACTATATCACTAGTATGAAGTATAACCAGTCATATACATCGTCTATCACTTCCATATACATCTGCAGAAGCAGAATTAAAATTCTATGATTCTGCTACGGATTTTTTAACAGCAAATGAGCAATCGGAGCTATTTGGTGACACTTGCATACTTATGTGTAGATGCGTTGCCCCCCTTCAGCCGCTATACACAAACACAACAGGATAGCAATCACCTTTTTACGCCATTTTATGACGTTCCCGGTAGTGCCAGCGCGATTTGGCTTCAAGCATACCACGTCCCATATGAGAAGATGAAATTAGAGAAGAAATTCGTTTACAATTCCACTAATTTATTTATAAAACAACGACCGCAGTAAGGCCTTTTAATCGTTAATTATTACCATGGCCACCGTAAAATAAAGGTTATACTGTGGATGATAAAAATTAATGTATATTTGATGACACGGTAAAAGCAATGCTTTTAACGTGGGCCTTCTTCATTCATTATGCATTGTTATGAAACATTCATTACAACGTGATGGCAGAATTATTATATGAAAACATTGTTAATTAATTATCATTTCAGAGGAGTAATATAATGATCTGCAGGCATGCTCATTAGTAGAGAACAAGATAGGTACCTTTCAGTTCCTGTATTCAAATTAATTAACGGTGTATTATTTACTTACGTTCATCTCTTGTGTTTCATCATCATGCATAATTCCTTTTTGACTGCTCTATACTGACGGAAGTTTCCAGTGCGGCTTCATAGGTTGCCATAATATATGTCAGGTGTCGGTCTAAGTCCCCGCCACGTGGCGGTGGGGCTCAGTAGCTTGGGGTGATCCGAGACACCTTGGGCGAAGCCAATTGAACCGAGGAGGTGGCGGCTCTTAGTACCCCTCCTATATGAAGAAGGGACTAAAGAGCAGGAGGAGGTGCCGCTCGTTGTCCCCTCATCTTATAAGGGTTATAAGATGAGGGGACAAAAGAGAAAAGTGGCAACGGTCTTGCACACGGGGCAAGGGACGAGGATGGGAAACTCACACCATGGCACTGTCCCAAAGTCGGTTGGGTTGTCATGTGGTGCGGGATAACCACATCTGCGGAGGTGGCGTCGGTCCCTTTGAGGCCAACTTGCCGTCGAGGTACCCAGATGATTTTCTGTTCCGGGACACCTCACCAAAGGCGGTACTGGTGGCACTTGCGGTGGTTTTTGTGGGTATTCGTCACTATATAATGTGCCGCGAGCCCCACACATAACTGGACCTACCACCCAAGGTCAGTGAAGGCGCGTAAATGCGTTTCCCCGCGTCAAATTATAAAGAAGGTGTCGGACTAAGTGATATTATGGTCTACAGGGGGGACAGGCCCCACTCCTATCCCGCAGATGGGAAGGAGGCATCCAGATAGTTATTTAAGATAAGCTTGGCTGAAAGGACCAGGTCCCCTCGCCTTTCGCCTTGTATTAATGAGGGGGTTGGAGATAGCATTATAAGGCATTGCACATGAATTGGGCCGCCACAATGGTCGGCATGCCTCTTGCATGATATTCTCACAAAATATCTATAATGAGTGTTCAATTTGAGAGGGTGTAAAAACTGTGATGTTGCGTTTCATTATCAGTTTCCGAATGGACCAAACTCTCCGGTATCTGCTCACATATCGCGCGGCTACCGCTGTTCAATCACCCACATCGCAGCCGTTCACTACGTTTCTTGTTACAACTTTCTGAGCTGTTTTACAAGTAACATCCTGGAAGGTAGGAAGAGGTAGTGCCATGCAACGGGATTGGGCCGGCACGACCGGGGAATTACCTCACGCTCACTTGCCAAATTGACAGCGTCGCTGTCGCTTTCGTGTGGTTTGTGAGTAGCCGGTGGCTCATTAGAAGACGATAGGAGGGCCACGCATATCCAAGGGCGGCGGTAGTCATCAGTTGGCTCCGATTTCTCCTTTGCCTCTACATGCTATAAAAAAAATTAAAAAATCGACAAAATTAGCGTCTGGCTCATGGGCAGCAAAAGTCTAAGTGTATTGGTTCGCGATCAGTTTCCACTTTCCATTACTCTCTCATGCTAAAAAATATGAAACGTATACGGATAAGAGCAATTAAAAACGAATAATAGAAGTGAATGACACGGAACCTTCTAGCAATTACCGAGCGGCAGCCATTGTACGGCTCTGTTGACATGGATATTAAATCTGTAATGGCATAGCTCTTGGATCGGAACGTCGCGCGTCGGCACAAACAATGCCTCGTGCTTAAGTGCTCGCCCATGCAAAACTGCAGCTTGTTCTGTGGTGCAGGGGATAAGTGGTTGCGACAAGTGTCTGTGTAATTCACGCTCGGTTAAAGTGAAACAGAAAAACTGACGTGACAATTAAATGGAACACGTTTTTGTTTCAACCTAATTTGATATTGCTACGATTACAAAGAGCGTGAGTACATTAGAGTGGCCCATTGGAGGGGAAGGCAAAACAGGGCAACACATCATGATAATTATCAGTTATATAGGTCTCGGTAGTTGTAAAAAGGCACCGATTCCTCGTTTGTGCAGCTATATAATAAAAAAAGAAGTACGAGATGCCACTGTATTGCAACAGTGGCTCTAATTACGCGTTTGTATATGCCATAACAGAAAACATCTCAAAATATATATAGGAGCTTTGGTAGTGGTTAATGCCGCGTTTAATAAAAGCATTGATAGTCTCAAATTAATAAAATAGTCTATTATTTCTGAGGGTGGTAGGTCTGTGGGAGGAGGCGAGGTTCTGGTGGAGGTGAGGCCTCAGCCGCCTTGCCGTCTGTCAATGTGAACTCACATTAAAAGCATATGATAACAAGTTTTGTCATCTTTATGATTATCGTCAGATTTTATTTGTCCAATTGTGGACATAGAATATGAAAGCTAAGTTGATAATGACAGAAAGAACGTAGCTAGAACAGAACGTCTTATTTCATAAAAAATGTTCCGTGTATATGTTTCGATAGTCACTTTCACCAAAATGTAAAAGTCCTATCACGCGACCGCTTATGACTTGATGTACGATAAGAATATAGTATGTATTCATATTTTATGTTATACGATTCTGCGTTTGGAGACCACGTTTAGGTGATAGAAATATTGGTCGGTTATAATCAGAGATGATGCAAATTTCTGGACATTAGACGAACTGGTAGATATGTCCATTGAAAATATTTCACCGCCTCAATGTCGAAATTTGAAGAGCATGGGTTTTAAATACACAACAATGCTATGGGCCATAGGCTAGCCTCAGTATACCTGACCTGATACGATTTCGAATTCTTATTCTTCCAAAACGAGAAGATTACACTTATTTAAAGGCCGGTAACGGGCGTGCAAGTTCCTTCTATCTAATCTATATGTGTAAAAGCGGAACAACATTCACAGAATAATCAGTAAACCTCAGAAACTATGTGCCCACAAACTCGAAATTTGGCAGGGAGATTCCTTTCAGGGTGTAGATGTCGGCTAAGAATTTTACGAAACTCCATCTCTAAAGATGCGTTACCGAGGGCAAAGTACTCGGGAGAAACCGCAAAGGGCAGCTAGTTATAATATATAATTTCGCCAATTTTCCACTTTCATTCCATAGAAAACCCCTACAACGCTACCGCTTATGAATTTTTCTGCGCTAAGAATAAACAGATTGTATCTGTACTTACAGATGGTTCGGCGTCTGAATTGTACAAACGGAATAAGGTCAAGATATTAATAATACATATGTACAGCGGCGTACCTTTCACTACTAGATTAATAGAGCTTACAAATAAAATGTCGATAAAGCTTAGCTATCACATGGAGGCCAGAAATTTTATGCTTTTATTGTATATGAAATCTGTGGGTTTGGTTTCTATTGAAACAAGCGGTGGAGCTGATGATATTGGAAGCCAGTTAGGCTAGTTAGCAATAAAATTAGTTTAACACGAAATTTATCCCTTTTTTGGGTTAACTTGAAGTATGTTTTTTTCTGTGTATATTTTTTCTGTCCTCCAAGAAGTTGCAAACATCAATATTTGACATGAAACCAAATTGAAATTTTACAGCCGGTGATCGAAAAGGGTCTTCACAGACGAACAGACGGACAGATAGACGGACAACAAGTTGATGCAAAATTGTTACAAGGTACACAACACCCAGATTTATTTCTGGGACGCCCGTGTGGATATCGACCCGACCCCCGCGGAAGCATCTCGTTATGATGTTGGTGTGAGAACGAGGCTACATCCTCTTTGGGCCGATACTTGGGACGTGATTATTGGAACCGTCTCCGACTTCTGTTGTCAAACATATTCATTTTATAATTAACTAGCGGTCCGCCAGTCGGTTCATCCGTCCATAACAGGAGTAAAATTGTACGCCTAAACCTTCTACGGGAATCGCTATTCAAGGATGAAAACCGCACCAAAAACAGTTCGGAGATCCATTATAGATGATGATAAAATCGTTCACATACAAACAGACTTTTGGGGACTTTGTATTAGAAGTAACTAGTGACCCGCCCCGGTTTCTCCTCTGAGTAACAGTCATAAAACCCTCCTCAGGAATCGCTCTATCCAATGAAACCCGCAAGAAAAGCCGTTCATTATATTTGAAGGAGATTGATCACGTACATACAGACAGAATTTGGGGACTCTACTTTATAAACTAGAAGAAGATAGTCGTTTTACATTCCTGCAAACGCGCAGTTGGTCACATATTGTAGCAATAACATCTTGCTACTTAAATATGTTATCTGTTATCTTTGACTGTAAGGCTTAATGTTTTCTGTATTGAAGAAATGTCTCTTTTTTTTTCTTTTTGGCGAGGTTGAGTATGAATATATTTGGGATGGCAGCTGCTATATGAAATTCCCAAATCATGTTTAAATAGTTTTTTATTTTCCGTCGGGAACCTACAAACATATTCGTGTCACAATGCACGAATGAATATTTCATGGAAAAGGGTGAGTTTATGATTTCTTGCCGACGCCATGTTTAATATTGTTGTTTTCATGTTAAATTCTATTTAATTGTAACTGACATTATATCTTGCCTGATTTTAGTTGTCTCATGAAGCCAAGACAATGGGAATATTATTGGTTGTGTGTTCCTTTTCAGAGCTCTACTCCTCTTTTTTTCCTTTTTGTTTATTAGATTGAGATTGAATATAGCACTATATTCTTAGAGTAGTGAATATAAGGAATGAATGATAATACGAGAGAATTAGTAGTAACGGAACAATTATAACATATACAAAGGACCAAGTTGCAGCCGGGAGTCTCGGACAACTGCCAGATAAGACTTCATACCCTCACTTTATGTTAACCAGTACCAAAAACTGAATTGCTGAACACTGTCACATATAAAAACTTTGTTCATGATTGTGAATGTGGAAACACCAACTAAATACATTTAGTATTTTAAAGACCAATTAAACAAATGTATTGAAAATTTAACCAAACCCCTTATAGTCTCCTTACCCCCACTGTGCCCTCTTGTTAAAACAATTAAAATTGTCACAATATTACTGCCATTCGCAAAACAAGGTGTCATTTGGACACGCTGCTCTTTATTTATTTAATTGATGTTTCTTTGCAACTTCTGTAAGAAGTAACGCCATGCTACATTGCAGCCGAAGTGGTCCAGCGCCACCAGGCAGGCGCAACTCTCGCTCACATGAAACCGCCGTAAAAACTGTCTCGGTTCGTGAGGCTTGTAAGTAACCGGTGGCCGAATGTAGGGGAGAAGGAAAGGAAGGCAATGCATCTGAATGTCATTAATGCAGATATCTATGGGCGTCGATAGTCTTGACGAAGTTCCAATCACTCGTTTGCCCCCTATACAATATACAAAAAAAAAACTTTTTTTTTAGATTTTTATTAGTACCTATTTTACCTATTTGATAGAAATTATGTAGATGTCCATGGGCGTCGATAGTCGTCAAAAGGTTTTTTGCAACCTATTCTATAAAAAATATTATCACTATAACATTACGTTAAATACTACAACCCTTTTACTATCTTAATAATACGGAATTAGAAGAAGCTTGGTCCATTGAAATAATCCCATATTCTGTGTAGATCCACATCTCGGCGACAAAGGGATAAAATGAACAAAGGCAGGCTAGAAGAATGGAGATAGACATCCAGGGCTCTTTAATTACACACATCCAATGTTACATTTGATAGCACGCTTTGTAATACAGAAACGTATACAGGCGGAGGATTACAATAGAACGTTAATTGAAGAACCTTTATAATTCACTAATTCTCGAATACACTACACTATTGGAGTATGTTAAAACTATCAAATATGTATTAATAAAAATCTAAAAAATGTTTTTTTTTTTTGTATATTGTATAGGGGGCAAACGAGTGAATGGAACTTCGTCAAGACTATCGACGCCCATGGATATCTGCATTAATGACATTCAGATGCATTGCCTTCTTTTCCTTCTCCCCTACATTTGGCCACCGGTTACTTACAAGCCTCACGAGACGAGACAGTTTTTACGGCGGTTTCATGTTAGCGAGAGTTGCGGTTACCTGGTGGCGCTGGACCAATTCGGCTGCAATGTAGCATGGCGTTACTTCTTACAGAAATTGCAACGAAACATCAAAGAAATAAATAAATGAAAAAAGTAAAAAGCAGCGTGTCCACATGACACCTGGTTTTGCGAATGACAGTAATATTGTGACAATTTTAATATTGATTAGTATACAGTGAGGGTATGAACACGTATTGTCATTCATTCCTAATATTCACTATTTTAAGAATATAGTGCTATTAGATCTTCATATGAAATCTCCGTTTAATAAATAAAAAGGAAAAAAGAGGACTAAAGATCTGAAAAGGAACACACAACCAATAACATTTCCATTCTATTGGCTTCCTGAGACAACTAAAATCAGACAAGATGTAAAGTCAGTTACAATTAAATAGAAGTTAACATGAAAACAATAATATGGAACATGGCGTTGGGAAGAAATCGTGAACTCACCCTTTTATATGAATTATTCATTCGTGTATTGTGACACGAATATGTAGGTTCCTGGAAGTCTCGGACCTTCCCGGAAGCTATCAGCCGATCACGCTGCTGTCGCATGTGGCCAAGTTGATCGAGCGGCTACTGCTCAGGAGACGGAGACTGTACGTTCCAATAGGGGACGAGCGATTCGGATTCCGGAGCGGTCACTTGACCACAGTGCAGCTGGCGCGGGTGCTCCATCACTTGGCCATGGAGATGAACAAGAGGAGACACTCGGTCGGAGCCTGTGTCGACATGGAATAGGCCTTCGACCAGGTGTGGCACCCGGGCCTCCTGGTCAAGTTGATGGACGCCGGCGTCTCGCTGGCTCCCGTGCGACTAGTGGCGTCGTTCTTGGAAGGGAGAACCTTCTGGGTAGCGGTGGAGGGGCGACATTCCTCCCTGCAGGCTAGACGCACTGGAGTGCCGCAGGGCAGTTGCCTATCCCCTTGCCTCTACACGGCTTATACCAACGACATCCCGACGCTCAATAACCCTATGGGAGAGGGCGAAACAGATGTCATGCTCGCTGTTCGCTGACGAAAGTGCTTATATTTCCTCGTCCCGAAAGCCGGAGCTAGCAGTTGAGTGAATACAGCGGCTAATGGATCCACTGCCGGAGTGGCTCGACAATTGGAGAATATCTGTCAAAGTGGAGAAAACAGCATCCCTATTTGTCAGCACGCGGTGCAACAAGCTGGGGCGGTTGAAGTTGAGTGGCCAGGAGTTGTCTTGGAGGTCCCCGGTCGTGTACCTCGGGTGCAGCATTGACCGCACGCTGCGGATCGGCTCGCAGGTTGATCGAATGATCAACCAGGCGAGGGCAGCCCGCGCCTTCCTGCGACCAGTGCTCGCATCCGAGCTTCCACTACGCACGGAACTGGGGATACACAAGACGGACATCATCGTGACTCACTTACTCTGCCCCGACATAGTACGCGTTTACCACTCCGAGCCAGAAGGAGCACCTGCGAGCCCAGCAGAGCATGTCCCTGCTAGTAATCAAGGGAGCCGGCAGCTATGTCTGCAATGACGTGATCACACGAGTCCTGCGGATCGAGTCTGTCGGTCGTTTCCCGTATTCCACCAAGCGGAGAAGGGTCCTCGGCCCTGGATGGATGTGGATCATTCACTCACATACATTTCCCACATCAAGTTTTGGACATCATCAAATCACACTACCCACCATACCTGCAGGCCAGTAGGCCGCGGTTGCAACCCCAGTTTCAGGCCATACGGCCTCCGCACTTAAGTGCGCAACAACCCACCACCATCAGGGGGTTGCCCCATCACGGAGGGGATAGCAGCCATTCGCGAACAGACCCATGAGAGACCCAGAGGTCATGAGGTTCGCCTCGAAACTCGCAATCCTCGTAGGACCCTCCAGGCCAGTGTCTCCACCCACGGACGGGCCGGCCCAATTCCGTTGCATAGGAGGATATGGTGTCATTTACTGTGTATGGCACTACCTCCTCCTATGCAGCACTAAGAATCGGGTGTATTGGGCCCTTTTTAAGCGGCTGCGCCAGAAGGAGTTAAATGGTTAATATTTTTCCTTTACTAATGTTAACATTTTATGTACATTATTCCCTTTGACATGGAATTCTATAACTTGGAAAGTTACAAGTTATAGTATTAGTAAAGGTATAAATTTGTAAATTATCAAATTATATTTATATAACAAAAAATATCACAATCATCATCAGCCGGACGACGCCCAATGCTGGGCACGGGTCTCCCGCGTATAGCAAAAAACATCACAAACTCATATTTGTATTTTATCCATATTGATAATATGAAGCTGAAGAGTTTGTTTGTTGGAATGTGCAAAGCTCAGGAACTACTGGACCGAATTGAAAAATGTTCTTTTAAATAGTGAATAAATAGTGAATTAATCGAGGCTGGCTGGATTTATAAATAAGTTCAAGCAAGCGCCCATAAACGTAAGTTTGTAAACATTTTTAAGTATTATGTTGGTGCAGCTTTGAAAAACGGTGTAGGTAAGAGCCAAGATCACAAACCCGCACCGCAATGCCGACAATTCGAGCCACTTACTCCCAACTGATTCCTCGCCGCTCTGGGTAGTAGTTTAGCAAAATTTATTTCAACCATCACCTCGGGTGGAATATTATAATATTTCAGTGTGATTGTTCTGCTACAGTTCAGCAAAATGACTTCCAAGAAATGAAATTCAAGCATTGGCTCGCTAAACGCGACTTGTAGTGAATTTTACATTTGGAAACTCTCTGAAATTCCGCATTTGTGACACTTCCTACTAATATTATACCGCCATTGTGTGAATTTATTGTATTTCCTCGTTACAATGTATTGTTTGTAATATGTTTTTGTAATGTGCAAGTAAATAATATTTAATTAATTCGTCCATTAATTATTTAATTAAATAATTCATTCATTCATTATTTCCTTCATTCGTTTATTAAAACCGTGAAAGTTTGTATGAACATTTGTTTCAAAAAATTCATTGAACCATTTTATCTGAAATTTGGCATAGATATATAATACAATCCGAAATAACATAAAAAATACTTTTTAAATAAAGCATAATTTAAACAAATAATGACACGTAATTAAGAGAAACAGAATGTAATTATAAATCATAACAACGTTTAAAGCATATTTGTGTAATGGTAATTGTTTCTTTTAACATTTTGAAGATCAACAAGCAGTTGGAAGCCTTTTGGTTGAAGTTGGGATTCGCACAAGCGGCACACGAATGCCACCCCGGAACCATAGGTTTTCGTGGGTTGCCCTCTAATCACCCTTAATGTGCCATTAGACCCTCTCACCCTCTCGGGCTGTTTAAAACGATTTAACACAACCAACAATTTGCATATGGTTAATAAAATTTTAATTCATAGACAGTACTATACAAAGATAAAAAAATCAATGCCGTCTCTATGTCTTTTTGTTATAGAAATCATATTGTGAGCGGAGCTTTACGGTACAATTAAACGCTCCCGGATACGATCGGACATCTCTGTAACAAGAAACATCGGCCACGTTTCTTGTTACAGATACAGATCTCATTATTCTCTTACTATTGGTATATTGTCCTGCGTGACTCTATGAACAATTGTTAAGATCATATAACAATTACTAAAGTGATACGTTTTACACGTTGCCTGCGATTTCGTAGTTATTATTCCTTACAGCGTATGTGTTATTCTGATGTACAAATTTCATTAAAATCTATTCGGTAATTTCTACGGTACCAAACGTGTGACATGGCATCAAACATCTACGAAACTTTCACGTTTATAGTATTGCTAGGTTAAAAAGCCTTATAAGCGTAACGTAATCTTCGTGCTGGATGATATTTTTAATACAAAGCTTGTATATAGAATATTATTTTATAATAAGTTAATATAACAACAGTGAATCCCAAATGGATCAATAGCACCAAGACGCCTTTCCGAGCAAAATCAGTAGCTTCACCATAAGGCCTCAATGACAGAACACAAGCAAAAAAGATTTTAAACCGGACATATTTGGTTACTACTGATGCACTCTAACATACGAATGGTTTTTTTATGTTTGTTTAAGTCTGGGGATTTTATCCAACAAGGACATGCCAACACCATCGTACCTTATTCTATGGGCATGTGACCACTTAACATTAGCATTATAATAAGTAAATACATTGCTGTTTCACATGGTTTGTCTTGCCATATTTTTTCATAATTAAAGTGAACTCCAGAGAAACCTCAACGATGCATGTTTTTCTGCATTACAGGGAGAAAAGCCGTCGGCTGAGTAATTGTTATGCATATACGTTAAACTCCTTTCCTTATTGCCTCAAATTAGCCACCCGCTACTCACAAACCGCACAAAACTCGTCAGCGAAGCTGTCACTATACGGCGATATAATGTGAACATGAGGTGCCTCCCCGGTAGTGCTAGCAAATTTCAGCCGCAATGTAGCATGGCACTAGCTTCTATTACTGTAATTAGTCGCACCAATATTTTATTACTTTGTTTATCATACCATTTGCTCCTAACAGTTAATCCATATTTTTATTATAAAAAAAATAACAATAACAGCTCCATTTATTTTTGTTACACGAATAAATTGTGTGCGATGGACCTTGCGCGATCAACCGCTACTGGCTATGACAGCACATTTCTTGCAATACCTCCACATAAATTAAGCTAGTAAACAGTATACTTATTCCGATCGACTTTGGCTTGTTCCATATGAAAAAGTTCATTATGACGAGTGCTTAAGGGCTATATTGGAATGAGTGTACAAATGACTAATTTCGGGCTACTCTATCTGCTTTGCAGAAGACGTTCGATTAATCTTTCCTAGTTATTGGGGTTGCCATGACGACGATCGATAGTCCTAGAGCTAACAAGTGAAGTTGTTTGTAACGTTTCGTTTCGTTCCGTGTGTATTTCGGTGCTTGAAAAAATTTATGGAATATGAAGTGAAATGTTAGAATGGATTCGAAACAAAATGAAGTAATATTTTAAGGTTGTGCCATGCTGTGTTGCAGCGGAATTAGGCCGGCACGACCTGGAAGGTACCTCTCGCTCAGATGATACCGGTGAATAGTACTAGTACACACAGTAAATACACATAGTAGTTTGTGAGTAGCCGGTGGCACATTGGAGGGGAGGAAGACTGTAGCACAGCATAATCACATGTCTATTATGTGAATATGTCACGTGGGTAGTTTTCAAAACGGTCCGACAGCTCGTTCGTGCTTCTATAATATTTAAAAAAAGATGTTTTGATAGTATAAGGCATTAGCGGGCAAGGAATACTTTAATTATTATAGCCGCTATAGTTGTACTGTGGACATCACTTCACAACGTGACATTTTTTATAGCATAATGGGGCAAATGAGCATCCTTTTGATTCGGAGGATTCGCATGATTGTTGCGCAGATGCGTTGCCCTCCTATCTCCCCGCCCCCTAGGCCACCAGCTACTCACAAATCGCACGAAACGCGACAGCGACGCTGTCACTTTACGACGGAACCATAATAGGTATATTTCGCATAGGTCGTGTCGAGCCGGCGAGATTTGGGGCGAATTGGATTTGTAAACCACGGCTTACACATACGGGACCCACGGGTCCCTTATAATACTTGACAGGATATAATAATAAATAAATAAAGGTTAACAACGTCACATTTCAGAGGGTATGATCTTATTTGGTGTGAAACGATCTACAAATATAAGTTTGTACTTAATGGTTTTTAAAAAGACCAAGCCTTTTCTGCATCTGCATTACATTGTCTCACTTCTTACCAAAGTTCATGATTCTGTATCACATAAAGAAATATACAGACACAAGGACACCAAATTGATCCTTTAAGGATTACGCTTTTTTTCTGTTGTGGTAATTTTCCTTTTTAAATAGTTTTTAATAAGTATGTTACATATTCACTTATAAAATGTAGGGTATCTTATTAAAACATAAATATTTATCATACTCTCAAACAGCAGTCACCATTACTGATAAGACTTATGAGGGCATGGATGGATCCAATTATCATGAGGTAACATACACGTTTGTAATAAAAAAATCAATACAGCACTTCACATACATAGTTCATACAATTTTAGTATCCAAAATAATTTCATCCAAGCACTCAAGAAAATTGAACGCCATAAACATAGAAGAATCGCCAAGTATGAGATACAGCTTTATTGAGATAACCCCAAATTGTAATTCGCTACAGGTTTGGGTTTCATTTATGAATCATAATCTTTT
>JAFELO010000014.1:1126694-1158968 GCA_017140195.1 Eumaeus atala | reverse complement strand
CCGTGCTTCGAAGTCCTGCATCGGTTTTCTCTTTAGTTGTGTCACATCGCAAACCAATTGAATAGGTTGAAAGTTACGTACCTACCTACCTTTGTCTGTTGATTGGTTCGGATATAATGGGATTATTTAAGATAAAAAAGTTGTATTTTGAAACAGGTCAATGGTGAACTAACAATGTACCGACTTACTTCTTTATTTTTTATCTATTTAAGTTCGCAAACGTATAGAAAAATACAAAATATCACGGATATATGCCTGCATTAAAATGTTTATGCAAACGCCGTGTTATCATGCGCCTTGCATTTGATGGAAATTATGAGATGTTTAATATAGAATTGGATTTGAGATATTTACTATAATTACATATCCTAACTATTTATTTTATTAAGAAAATGTATACTGTTGATATGTAACAATTTGAAAAGAAATTAATAAATTTACTAAAATAATCTTTCTAAAGTTTACCTTTTGAAAGTGGTCAAGTGCTAATGAAGTCTGAACTCTGAACGCCACAGACGAAGTGATCACCAAGGAGCACAGACTAGAAATACGAAATGGACAAATAAAGTAATTGAAGTCAATGACTTTCAAGTTTTATTCGATACCTTATCATAAAATTATCGGATGTGTTGTGTCTAGTGTCCAAGCCGATAACCGGTAGACATATTTTAAAATATTATGTACACTGTACAGAATAGCCTAACGATAGATGGAGGTTTTTATAATTCATGGTTTTGTTGTAAAATAGTAATCTGTGACCAGATTGCCATATATAAAAACTGTCCATAAAAACCATAAAATATATGCTGCCTTTTGCAAGACTGTAAGGATATCCTTAATATGATTTCTGTGGCGACAAAATGTTGATTGACTAGAGATGAGTATAAACGCTTGGCGGCGCCACTCGTTTTTACTATATTTGATACATTCATACTATACATATCAGGACACTTTCGCAACTGTCATCTTTTTGGGAGCTTTCTCTCCCACTCTTACTGTTCTCCGTGGTGCCTGTATATTGTTCCTATAGCAGCAATATCAACCACTCAAAGAAATTTAAATGGTCGTAAATTATTCCATTGTAGCTTATAGGAGGTAAAGATGTAAAGCCGGGAAGCCAGGAGTCCAGTTCGAATTCCCTAGGCGGACAGAGAAATCGTGGTGCACAGGTTGGCACACCTGTAATGATAACATCAAATATCAGTATTTATACATCCACCACTGGACTCTGTAAATTACACCAATGAAAATGTGAAGTCTTAGGTTCCAGGTTAAATTGTCGGTCTATATGTTATTACAAGGTAGGCATCCTTAAAACTAAGTCTACGGCAGAATAGGGAAATACAAGTGCGTATTGGAAATATAGCACGCAACACACTACAACCAAACGGAACGAATTTTTAATATGTGATTGAAGTGTACTGTTTGAACAAGAAAATAACCAGGTTCCCTGAAATAGAACGTCAGTTGCTGTCACGCCCGGTAACTTCTACGCCATCTATTATCGCGCGAGACAAACTGGTGCGAACTGTTTTAGCGACAGACCTATAGCTGCGCGACTGCGATAATAAAAAAAAATAGACTAGGGGCAAACGAGAAATCGGAGCCTTTTTTCGACTACCGACGCCCATGAATATCCATATAATTACTATGCCGGTGCGGCCACCGGCTACTCACAATCCGCACGAATCGCGAACCTGAAGATGTCACTTTACGACGATATCAAGTGAGCAAGAGGTATCTCCCCGGTCGTTCTATGAGTCTTTGAATCTAACGACTCATGCCTTCAACTTGTACAGCATGGTTTAAATTTATAAATGATTGTCATTATACGTATTGTACTAAATAACGTTCAAAGCCAAGTCGTACACTTTACGTCATTTAATTTTTCTGCAGTAAACGTCAGTATGGTATCCCGTAAACTTTTTTTTATAGGATAAGGGACAAACGCGCAGGTGGTAGGTAACTACTGCCGCCAAAGACATCCGCACGACCCGAGGTTGTACAGGCGCGTTGCCGTCCTCTAAGATGGGAGTAAGCTCTTTTCTTGAAGAATCCCATATCGTATCGGTTCGGAAATACCGACGGTGGCAGCTGTTTCCACGTTGAATTTGTGAACATCAAGGTTGTGACGGTGGAACTTAGAGTGCAGCCGTGATGTCCAAGAGTGGAATTCCGATGCTGGTATTAATCCGAACAACTCCTCGGAACACTCCCCGTTGTAGATGCGGTAGAATATGCAGAGCGAGTTTTTCGTAATGCAAAAGGATCAAGCTGCACGGAAACAATCTGGTCGTCAACGATTCGAGTCGCTCCACGTTGAATACGGTCCATTGGGGCGAGTTGATAGCTGGGGGCACCAGCCCAAATGTGAGAGCAGTACTCCATATGCGGTCGGACCTGCGCCTTGTATAATTGCAGCATGCAGCATCGATGTGGCGTGAAGTACTGCATCGCCCTATCGAGCACACCCAGCGTCTTGAAGGCTAATTTAGCCTTCGCCTCCAAATGACTGCGGAATTGAACGTTGCGCGATATGTCGACTCCAAGAATCCCGATACTAGCTAAGTCCATTAGGAGGGTATTTTCGAAACAAGGAGATACGGAGAAGGGGTTTTTTTTAGCGGTAAACGCGCGAAGTTGGGTCTTTTTGGGGCTAAATTGGACCAAATTTTGTCGGCCCCATTCCGAGACTTTCGTCAAATAAAGACTCGGCTTCCTTCAGACACAATTTACTTCCGATACTTTGAGACGTTTTCCGGGGAAAAATTGGTGCGGCCAGTGTATAGTGCATCACCCGTACTGTCATCGGCATATCAATGAATGCCGCTGGTTTGTAGCAATCATTGATGTGCAGAAGAAACAGCATGGGAGACAGAACACACCCTTGTGGAACACCAGCATTGACAGATTTAAGGTCCAAGCATGCACCGTTGACAACGACCTTGATGCTACGATCTGTCAAAAGAACTAGCGGTCCAGTCACATAGTTTACCAGGAAGTCCGTAAGATGGAAGCTTCGAAAGGAGAGCTTTATGCCAGGCCTTCGCTGTATCCATACCAACGGCCAGTGCCTGCCCCTTGGTCTCAACTGCCTACGCCCACCGGTGCGTTAAGTAGGCCAATAGGTCGAGCCGAGCGTCCCTGGCGGAAACCGTATTGTTGGTCGCTAATGATTTGATGTTTCTCTAAATAATGCAGTTAATTACGGTTTCCATAATTTTGGATAACAAAGGGGTTATCGCAATAGGTCGGTAGTTCGGTGGATCAGAGCGGTCACCTGTTTTAGGGATCGGGTGCGCCAAAGTCGTCTTCCAAGTGCTTGGGACGACGCCAACAGAGTAGGAGTATTGGAAAAGACGCGTCAACTCCGGAGCACATATCCGCAGCATAATCGGCACGATGCCATCGGGTCCATTCGACTTGTGGATGACCAAGGCGTCTTGCGCGCATAACTTAATAAAATAACTAAAATGAATAACATTATGTGAACAAGAGGTATATCCCTAGTCTTGCCGCAACGAATAGGCTGCAGCGTCATTGGTGTGTGTGTGTGTGTGCGTACCTTTTACAATGAGTACTTGGTTTTAATAAAGTTATAATCAGATCGGCTTCCAGTTTTATAAAGTATCGAGCAAAAAATAAAAAATACATACAAATTTTATGACTGTCCGAAAATAATTACACAAAGTATACTTTGTAAATTTATTTACTTAATATATAATTATAATCTATATTTGAATGCAATAAAAACATAAAAATAATTTGAAACAATAAAAACATAAAAATATATTATATACAGATTGTAGTTTAGAGATGGCATTCTATGAACAGCTCCGAACTATAAGACATACACTACATTACAAGTTCATCAGGAAACACATTAGCGATGACAACAACCTATACACACGCCAGATCCCTAATGAGGGGTAGCCAGATCAGAGTACCATAATCATAAATTTCCTTTTTCTTTTTTGTTAAAAATATCTATGTCACTTCTTGTTAAGAGTTAATTAAAAAAAAAAACAAATATATTGTTGCTTATTTAAGAGCCGTATTTAAAATAAAATATATTTTCCACCTATGAAGCAACACTAAAATTTCACGCACCAGTTGTTTGTGATACGTTTAGAAAAATAAAAGACAGACGGAAATTCTGCATTATGATCCCTCTGTTAGCAATTAACCGCATTATGACTGAACTTTTTTTTATAAATATTTAATAAGATAAAGGTCCTTAGACCAGTTAGTTCAATAAAAAATTAATATAACCTTTAAAATTTGGTCCTACATTCCCATCTTTAAAATTAACCTCTATATTGTTTATAACCTTTGACGAATAAACACAAGACATAGCCTATAATACATAATTGAAACTTCATGATTGTATACGTTTAGACACAGGACGAGCAGTAGATAAGTTAATATGGCAATTGGAACACACAAAGTCCTCTTGCCGTTTACCAATTGTAACTGGTTTTACTTTAAATAATCGTGCTTAGCTATAGCCAATATAATATAGTATATATGTTACTAAAACAAACACATGAGCCTGCTTAGTTCAACAATGTTCGCATTTTGATATTAGTGTGATGTTGACACGTGATGTTTAACTTTTTTTAATTGTGTAAAATCCCTAATATACGACAAAATTTTCTTGCAAATATTTGCGTAGTGCAAAGTTTATGAACAAAACAGGCTCACGTTTTGTTTTATTAATTATTGTTCAACATTTTTTAATAGTCATTACAGTAATAATAGACACTTATATTATTATATTTAAATATATTAGGTAAGAGATAGAGACGAGGTACATAGACGTATATGATCACTACTAAGTCCAAAAAAATAAAAATAAAAAGGAACTAGGATATGACCGTCCTTGAACTACGTCATGCATTATTCAACTCTACATAATAAAGTATGGACTTATCTGGGTACTGAATTATTACAAATGCTCTATATTATTTATGGAACAACATTACAACTGAAAAAAATATTATCGAATAGAAAGTAAAGAGAATAGGGCACGGGAAGAATGTTTATGTATGTGGTAAATAGTTATAACATCTCCTGGTAGTTGTAGATGTCATTTGTCACGTGCCAACTTACTCCCAGGATCATATCAATACAGTACATAGTTCACGGAGGGTCCCTTATATTTATCCATCACAATACAAATTACAGCGTAACAGTAAATATACAGCGCAGAACGATTTATTTAAATGCAAGTTTAAATGCTTGGTCCAGATCGGCTATGAGATCCTCCGTGTCCTCCAAACCTACAGACAGTCTGATGAGCGAGTCCGTTATGCCGAGCTGCACTCTCTGCTCCTCGGGCACGGACGCGTGGGTCATTACTGACCTGTAAATAAAAAAATGTTCTAATTTAAACTTGATACGAACAATTTCATGCCGTTAGTGCTGCCTCTAGCGGATGTTTATGAATCCCTTCGGGTTTCCTCTGGAGATATCAAAAACATCCGCCAGGTGGCCCTAGCATTTTGGTTTCATGTACCTAACATAAACGCAACAGTTCAACAATTGTTCAGAGGACGTCGGACGAGGGCTGATATAACGATAAAGTCCCCTACTTTTACGTCTTTCTCTTGATTGTAACCTTCTTGATAATTTCGTCGGACGCAACCCGGATGTGTATATCGTAATCGTAAGGGGTCGGCCCCTACGTAATAAATAAAAGCAGTAGTTAATTACTTATTCAGATATTCCTTAGTAACGAATCATTTCAGTGAAAGGGGAAATACAACCGACTCGCAAGTATCGATATACGTAATTGCCATTTCATAGTCATTAGTCACGTTCGCAAATGAATTGTGGTAATTATAGAGAAATACGAAACCACACGACTGAAGTAAAACTTCTCTAATTATATGTACGAAATGTAACTGGATAAAGGAGAAAGAAAATGCGTGTTCGCACCTACCTCTCTTGCCCCTACAGTAATATACGAAATGGAACTTTCTCTTCCTATATTCACTAATCTATATTACCCTCTCAACATCCGAAGACTTCGGTTTTCGTGACGCTCTCTTCCGCATTCGCCAATTTAATCTCCAAGTTAAGCGTGGGTAAAGAAGTTTTACTTCAATTATTTATTTGCTATTTTACGTTTAATTTTCTTTCCCTACGTGTTCTCTCTTACATGTTATTGTGGTATTTTTAATCTTTATTTAATGGCCATATATAATAAGATTTATAAGCCTTACATCTACTAAAAAAATAAAAATAAACTTAACTATAAATCCCTTATGTATAGCGATTGGATATCAAAACTTAGAAATCTGTCACTATATTCTAATTTAAAATTAGAACTAACAATATATGAGAATGAAAAATTCAGCTTTATTACATTTCGTGTTCAACATAAATTCTTGTCGCAGAAATTCGTTTCTATCACATTCTATGAAATGATATAAGTTTACGTTTCTCTACCATAATACTATTAAATGTAGATTATATTTTGAATTAAACATTTGAATAAATAATATAATGACTTAATGATCCTTCAAGGAGTGACAATGCGGCTCACGAACTATATTTAAATAGGTATGTTCGACACCCAAAAAATATTGTGACAATCCGGGGTATGGCAAAATTGTTTCACAACATACAGTCAATTGATATAAATTGATCAATTAATGTCAATTAATCGGGGAATAAAATGAATTAAAGCGGCATGACTTGTAAAGTCCTTTTTAACCGTTCAATCATAATTGGTTAACCAATGTTCAATCATTAATGGAGGTAATGCGTTTAAATTATGATTTGAGACTTTATGGTAAAGGAACGAACGAACAACATAAAACACTCACGGTAGCTCCGCCAGGCTCTCGTATCCACCCAAACTCTCGGCCAGTATGAATATCTCCAGGGACATGAGAAGCTTCCTAGACTCCTTCAGACCGCCAGTATGCCTAAAACTGAACACCCCGGAGTGTCCTGACATCTGCTTCTTGGCTATTTGAAACTGCTTGTGTGAAAACAGGCCTGGAAAAAGAGAAAATTTATATTAACAGACTATCGACGTGATGATAGTTACACCCCCATGTGACACACATGAAACTGTCGGAAATCGGAATATCATGCCATGGAAATTGGAGAATGAGAAATAGAGAGTGCAGTAGTGTCTACTGTGCACTCATTTTGCGCACACCTGTTCTGCGCAGTTCGTGTTTACAGAGATGACTCCCGTGTCCGGATTTCGGCTGGGAGGACTTTATTTAATTGTGTACTCAAAAATGACACGCGTCTTTTTTCTGTCGACACTCCCGGAGTGCCCCTGCCTACTCTAGCGGGATATAGGCATGATGTATAATCATAAACATATTTTTAAGTCGCATGTGACAGAGACTACAAGCGGTCTTAATTCCGAGTAACCTTGAGCGAGTAGTATCAATCTAGATAACATTGCTTAGCGAAAATATTTACTTGTTCTTTTCGCTTCCCGTTGATAAAGAATCCTCTTTATCAAGCCTCCCGTTTATACGACAATGTGAACTAATAGTTGACTGCCCTTATAGAGAAGAGTAGGCAGGGGCGGCACACGACAATGGGGTGAGGATAGGAACACCTCACCCCGTTGCAATCTCCCAAAGTTAGTAGAGTTGTACGGTTGTACGGGACAACCCTCCGCGTAGGTGTATCCTTTAAGACTGATTACACGCCGGTACTCTTATCATCGACGGTTCCGGGGCACCTCACCGTAGCCCGACACAGATGGCACTCGCGATGGTTTTAGTGTGTATTCAGCACCGTCACGTACCCCGAGCCCCACACATCGTACCAAAGAGTCAGAACTCAGCCACGGCGCGCAGATACCTCCTCCAGTTTCCACGTTTCACCAAGAAAGGAGGTTGCTCTTGTGCTTAAGGGAGAGGACAAGTTGCAGCACGGATTGTGTTGTACAGGACAAGCTCCGTGTAGGCAGAGTACCAACAGCAAGTATTCCGATTCTTAGTACATCCTACGAATATTTTAAACTAGCATAACACCGCGGTTTCACGCGTAACTCAAGTCCTATTAGTCGTAGCGTCATGGTATATAGCCTTCCTCGATAAATGGGCTGTTCAACACAATTCGATAAATGGGCTATTCAACGCAATTCGATAAATGGGCTATTCAACGCAATTCGATAAATGGGCTATTCAACATTCGAACAAAAACAATCCATAACAGAATATTCTACCTACCCCATTAGGGAGCTGGTGCAAATACTTGTAGTTGTTTCAAAATAATCGTATTTTTTCAATTCAAGGCAGCACTTCCACAGATATTTACGCGTTCAAACTATTCAGCACATTATTGGCCTAGACGATTTGATTGAAACTCGGCACATATCTATATATAATCCGGAACAGTTTATATAATAATAGAAAAGTAGCTGTTACCCGCGACTTCGTCCGCGTGGACTACAGACAAAACCACGTGCAAAATTTACAATTATTATAGCTTGTGTTATTCTGGGTGTATGGAGCTATATTATCGTAAAATTTCATTAAAATCCATTCGTACTGAATGGTTTTTTCTCGAAAGAGTAACAAACATCCTGGATGGATGTTGTACTTACAAACTTCCGCGTTTATAACATCACCAGGATTTCATCTACATAAAATTAATAATTTATGTCCCACAGTTTTAATGCGGGTGAAGCCTGGGGGCGCCGCTAATCGATTCAACTATTTTTAAACATAATATAAACACTTACACTTGTTAATTTCATAACATAAAATTAAACAGTTTATCGCGTGTGTTAATATTGTGTTAAACGTGATTCCTCTAATATTTACATAACACGCAAATGACGAAACAAAAATATCGTTTAGTTTTGATGTTACATCACGAGTAACAACAAACTACGACACACTGCGATATGAAACTGAGGCAATATGACAAAGTTGATTAATTCTCATCTTTCCCCAGAGGAGGTACCCAAAAGGATAAAAATCCGCTTACGCTATTTAATATATTGTAAGGTTTTTCCAAATACCTACAGAATAACAACAACAGTAACACATCTTGCAGAGCCTTTTTATAGCATAAGGAGGCAAACGACCAATCGGAGCGTTTTGATGAGTACCGATGTCCATGGACATTCGCATTATTGTTACGCAGATGCGTTGCCCTCCTGTCATCCCTCCCCAATCGGCCACCAGCTACTTACAAACCGCACGAAACGCGCGACACCGACGCTGTCACTTTACGGCGGTATCAAGTGAGCGAGAGTCTTGCCGGCCCAATTCCGTTACATAGGAGGATGTAATGTCATGCACCATGGATGGCACTACCTCCTCCTATGCAGCATGGAACTACCTCTTTCTAATAATATATCCTCCAAATTATTGAAGTAACTGAAATTGTATATGCACAACTTCAATTAGATGACCATCATTTGCCGTCTAAAGTCTTGAATTTCGGAGCGATTGGATAAGTGACGTACCTTAATAGGACTGACTATAGGCCACGTTTACGTTTAATCGAGCTGATGAACGAATGGCCTATTTAATATTAATTGAAGTGGAAAACATTGCAAAGAAATATTATATGATGAACAAACGAATACATTTTTGTTAAGATGTATTGTCATGTTGCATTGCAGGTGATCTGGGCCGGCACGAACGGCGAAGTAAACCTCGCTCACATGACACCACTGTCAAGTAACAGCTATGTGGTCGCGCTTCATACGCTTTGCGAGGCCAATGGATGGCAGGAGGGCAACGCATCTGCATGATAACATAGCGGAAGTCTATGGACGTCGGTAATCGTTCAAAGACTCCAATTTCACAATTGATAAAATAGATTAAATATTGTTCTAGACGTAAATATGTATTATCTATACATGTTATAAAACAAGGTCCTCAAAATCCCTCGGTCTGTTTGTGATCGATATTCACAAACGGAATTACATGCGTCTTCACCCATGGATAGTGCGATTTCCGAGGAAGGTTTACGGCGACGGGCGAAACCGGGGCGGACTGGTATATTTTTACTGAACATACCTAATAATCATTAATAATCATACATTATATGGATTATTGTTTTTTAATCATCATGTCCGATAAGACGTCTTATCTAGTGAGTAAGATGGTGCAAGAATCTGTACATACAGAATAAACTCTTCATAAATAGATGACTATCACAACATTCATATAAATTTATATAAAAGTCTCGCCGTCACGATTGTTTGTCCGGGCTGCCAAACTACCCAACTGATTTTAATGATATTATATATATTGTAGTCGGGTTTTATAATCGCCGTATTACATTACGGCTGGCCATTTACGAAAAAAACACTGACAAACACCATGACATTAGATTTTAATAAAAAACTATTCGTAGGTACTTTGTCCAACGTAAAATGAAGTCTATATTTTATTTCAATGAACGCGATATTCTTATGGCCACAGCAATGCGGGGCCTAAACAACAGGTTACATAGTTTTTTGTTATGCACATCATGACGTCAGAGTGACTCCACATTCAGAATTTCTTTACTTTAGTGGGCGCTACTTCACACTGAGTTCCAACAGCTAGGTCTTTATAAAACCACACCCCGTTAAAAAAAAACAAATCTTAACCATTCATCAGCACATACAATTTCATAACTGTTACTATAAGATAGTACTGGCAACTCAGAACTGGCTTTTACATTTATAAATTACTTGCTCATGAGAACAATAATTACCTGGATGCATTACTTCTGTTACTTTCGGATGTTTGAGCAGCCAATTGGCAATGACTAGCGAAGATTTCTTGTGATGCTCCATGCGTACCGCCAGCGTCTTCAAGCTCCTGTTGACGAGGTAGCAGTCCATTGGTGATGGTACAATACCCATCGCTGTGAACATACATTTCATTAATACATCTCTCAGGAGGCTCAGTAGTACCACGTCGGATTTTAGCTTCATTGATCCGGTACGACCAGGACATTTTGTGCACATGCTACCGCCGCTTAAAGACAGCTATACTGTCGCGGTTCCTGCTGTTTCGGCTTCCATTAATTCCATGACAGGGAAAGGGCAACACACCTACATATATGGATGTCTATGGTCGATACTCGGCAATCACCAAAAGGCTCCGATTACTGGTTTGTCCTCTTGTACTATAAACACAGTATGTACAGGAGCGACGTGCAACTGTTTTGCCTACTCTATTGCCGCTGCCGTGAATCTGTCAGCCACATAAAAATCAAGATTTTTTTTCACATCTCTAGTAGGTCGTTTAAGATCAATAGTTTGTGGTATGGTATTGTGGATTTAATTAAGATGGCACTTGCCATGAAATAAACGTCTAACAAACTTGTCATGTGAAGAAAATAAATTCTGTCGTCACTTGGCGCGCATAGCTAAAAATTAATATCTACTAAACGAAAATAGTCGCCTTTTTTACATACAAAGAAGGCATGTGTGCGTTCTGAGAATTTGTCGATGTTATGCCAAGTGCGCATTATTGGCGTTAGTCTAGAAGATATTGTCGTTCACCTAATTTGTCCACCATTCACACCATTCGCGTTTCGACCTCTTATCTGCCACCACAATAGTGTAAAGTTACAGTTTATTTTCGGATCTGAAATTCTACTGCGGACGCGAACAATAGCTGTACTAACACGAGAATATATAGAATTACTCTGTGTGCTCGTAGGACTAGACTAGATTTGGTCCCTACTCTCCCGAAAGTGAAGAGACGCATCTCAATATGATAATTATAATAGCATAAGAGACAGTGAGATGTTATTCCGTGCACGTGGGCTGTAGCTAAGGCAATGGACGGTTGGGAGACGGCCATGATTCCACCTCGTGTTAAACGCTGAGTATAGATAAGAGATAATGGTATAGATTAAAATATTTTAATTGTGATAGATCAACGCACGCACGCATAAATTATCCCAATTAATTATCCACACACCATTAATTTGATCAGGGCAATAACACCCTTTCACTCCACTTCGCAATCTACTATATCTGTGCAAAATTTTATCCAATTTCGATCTCAACTCGGTTTGAATTAATAACAAACATGCATAGAAACTTTTGCATTTGTGATACTGTCGATCCGTCCCGGTTTCGCCCGTGAATAATAGGGGCCAAATTGTATTCAATAGTGAAAATCGAATGAAAATCCAATTAGTAGATTTTAAGCGAATGAATCAAAAACATACTGACGTCTTTTGGGGACTTTGTTCTAATCTAAGAAAGTAGAGGAGTACTAGTAGAATGCTGGTTATCTTTTATATGTACTAAAATATATATCTTCCTCAACATATGATCGTAATACTTCGGGAATATAACCGTACATAAGGTAATCTTATCTTTTATGCTTGTCGATGTGCGCTAACCGCGTGTTCTAAATCTCGTGAGGCCGGTATCTATTTTCACTCTACACGTGTTTGGGGCTAATTCGACTGTCTCGTATTTGATTAATGTATCAGGTATGAAACGCAGGTGTAAATGTTCAACATCGATCAAATGAAACTACGCTCGGCGTAGACCGAGGACAACTTGATGAGTATCCGTTTCATACATTTAGTATCAGGTTATTTGAAAGCGTTTCTTTAGTATATCTACGTCACGTCCAGACTGAGTGATTCGTCATCGCCCAGCGTAAACTAGTCAGGGTCATGAAATTTGGGGAGTAGACGCCCACTAAGGAAGACTCTTTGGAATTTCTACCCCTACGTGATTGAAGTAATGGTCGAAATTTTGTATCCTTAAATTAAATTTTATATCCCTCGTTATTAAACTTAGAAGCCTTCACACTTTGTCTTTAGACTTTTAAATACAAGTAAATGAATACGGATATTTTTATGGAAATTCTTCTTCTAAGGATAGAGGCTGAAGATATGCGGATGAAACTGTCGCTACTGTGCTATGGTCTACCTTCACGCTCAACTAGAGGTGTAAATCAAATCGCCTGACTCCCACGTGCCAATGAATCTCACGCTGGTCACCGGTGGAGTATTTCATTAATAATAATTGTACCTCAAATATACATTTAAAAAATTACTAACATCTGTACATCTACTATATTGTGTAGATGTGACGTGGAAAGCAAAGACCAGAAAGTTATGACACTGGCAACTCTCATAAGGAAGCGACAGAGAGAATAAGAATATCGTGGATTAATGAATTGTCACTTCTCGTTGGAAATTTATGTTAACGCTTGAATAAATAAATTAACTTTAAACAATATATCCACAATTATTTATTTTTCAAGCTGATATGAGTAAATAATCGTGGAAATAGTACATAAAGTTTATTTATTTATTCAAGAATAAAATACTAGTGGCAGGATACTGTCAAAGTGTCAACTAACTATTTGATACTTTAGAAGTTTATTATTATTATTTGCCTCTAATTAGAACTATTAGAAAGGAAATGTCTAGTATATTTGCCAGTCAACTTCCTAATAGGCTAACCGGGACCATAGGAGGAAGCTGTGTATCCGGCTCAGAGTCGGACACACATGTTAATTTCTATTACACCGTTTTGGTTGGGTGACCGAAACAGTAAAAATTAACACATAATCATATATAATATTTTCCTTAGAAGTATGCTGGATTGCATCGGAATTGAGCGGACACGACCGGGGTACCTCACGCACACATAACACCGCTGTAAAGTGACAGCTATGATGCGATTTGTGTGAAGCAGAAGAAAGGGTGGCAACGCATTTGCATGACAATGTGAATGTCTATAGGCGTCGGTAATCGTCAAGCTCCAATTTTTCGTGAGTAAGCGAGCCCCCACCCCAATAATGTAAAAAAAAAACTTCTAGCCCTTACCATTTTGTAAAAACCTAAGTCTCTCCTCCAAATTCTTGTCCCTAACGACGGCTGCTCCCATGATGACGTCAGAATGTCCGTTCATGTACTTAGTTAGGGAGTAGACCACGATGTCGGCGCCCAGGTTCAGCGGCTTCTGCAGGTACGGCGTGAGGAACGTGTTGTCCACAACCAGTATGATGTCGCCGTGACTCTTGGCGACTTTCGAAACGGCACTTATGTCAGCGATCTTCATCAGAGGGTTCGTCGGAGTCTCCAACCAAATCATCTACAAGCACATTAACAGCTTTTTGATGAGTGTGTATTCCATGTGTACGGTGCATTAAAATGTAGCTATAGCCACGCCTCGTTGATGACTTAGCCTGGATGACTGCGCTTTGTTTGCTATTTTAAGGAGTCATATTTTTTTTTTCACAAAAGAAGGAACCTGAAAAACCAGTAAAGGGCTAGCCGAACTTGCCTAAAAACGGCTACAGCAGTTGCAATCCAAAAAATAGCATATCTCTTAAACTAACGAAAAAATTTTGTTTTAACCAACTTAGGATTTTCAAATCAAAATTCTATAGAATTCAATAAAACTTTCAACGACGAGATGAATACGTATCTATGGTAAGAAGATATTTAAAGAAACAATAATTGTATCTTTATATGACGATAAAAACCATTAACGGTCCCTGACTCTGAGTCTTTTTGTCCGTTTGCGAGTTTGTATGTAAAAAAAATAACTGAATGAAATTTGAGTTCCGTTGTTGGAACTCAGAATATCTTTATTCTAGCATGTACGAAAATCTCAAGCAAATTTTCGTATGTAAAATAAAGTCGATCCACAATAAAGAGCAATGAATAAACAAGACCATGACGGTGAAATAATTTTAATAAACGACTATTTATCATATTCGCAATTAGATAACAGACAGATAACTTAAAAGTGTTAACCATTCATCTGGTTGCGACGTGTTATTCGCACACATCGATATGATAAACGAATCCGACCTTGACTTATATCATTTGGAAGACGTCAGATAAGTTTTGCAAACGACCCGGTCATCGTGTTTAATCGTCAAACTATTTTAGTGGCATGATTCAGCATTATGTGCCGTTACAAATTGGAGTGGAAAAAGTGTTCGTCCGATTCCTACAGCGCAAACTTTGAATAATGATTAAAACAGCCCGTGTTATAGAATTACTTTGCACTGTAGGAAACAAACGATCGATTAAAGTATGGTAATTCTTTGCGCATCTTTCTTTACAAAATTGTAGACATACGTCCTTACACGTTACGGAACTTCGGCCTTATAAAGGCGGATCTCAGCTACCTTGAGGTATGAGAAGCCTCCGAATCTGCTGGCGACGGTCACTTCAGCGACAGGCTGGGTACTTATTCATTGGACCACGACAAGTCTACAGCCACAAGAGACCAAGTCAAACCACAAGCGCGTCATCAGGCTCGGTCCTCTAACGACCAGTGCCAATACCGTCCTGGCGGAGCACGCGTCTCCATGGGTGGCACGGGTCACCTCTAACGTAACATCTTCTTCATCCTATCCTTATCTCGCTTCCATATCAGCTGACATCGGGGTGGTCTACCTAATATAGGGGATCTGACACAGGCGCCAGTTCTGACACAGAGCGACTGCCATCTGACCTCTGCAAGTCGAATCTAGAATGCACGAACCCGGGTTTCCACCCAAATGGATGTCCGCAGCGCTAACCACTAGATCACTCAGGCTCCCTCGTCTAACGTAATAGGATCGAATTGAATATTATTCACGAAAATATCTGCTAGCAACAACTTATGTCATTTGTATACATACTTACAGCAGTCGGCACGCCTTTTTATGATAAACCTATTTGTGTACTATCAGTATCGCAATGCACTATCTCAAGTACTTAATAGTCTAGCGCACTTATCTTGAAGCATGTTTTCCCACAATGCTAAATAATTATGCATGTATTGCCTTTTGATGACTACGATAAGAAATTCAAGTGTAAACACTGCAATGTCATGCTTAATATCTGGTGACTAGTTTTAACTAAGATGTTATTTAAAGGCTATGCGCCTCGGCGGTGTAGTGGTTAGCGCTTCCGACTTCCACTCCGTGTTCGAATCCCGCCAGGTACCAATAAGTTAACTACACATTCTGAGTACTGCTAAAGTTTTGTCAGACAATTTTAAGGGTTCCGGCCCCTGGTCCTCCTCCCTGGTCTAGACGCGTTGTTAGAATTCAAATTAGCACATGGTCTGGAAGTACTTCCAAATAAAATTTATTGATCTGAAGTAACCGTTAGAGGCGGATGATAGCAGAAAACAGGATTTAAAGGAGTCCTAAAATCACTTTTATATAAAAGATAACGATACCGTTGGCGTCGGTTGCATTTTAAAGTACCTACAGTTTATTTAAATAGACTCATTACATATTTATAATGTAGCCTGTAGTTCAGCGTATTTGAATATCTAACGCAAATGTCAGCTTACCTTTGTATTTTTCTGTATGGACTTGTTCAGGAGGTCGACGTTTGTCATGTCGATGAATGTTAATTCAATACCCATTCTTTGTACGACTTTCCTGAAATAACACATACATTTAGATTTCCATACATTATTATTTACAATTTTACATGCACGTGATGTGAAAACAAAAGATGAAAAGAATCTTCGATTTTGACTGACTGTCTAGTATCACATCGTGGTCTCAGGCGCGTAATTCGCGCTACTATTCGTAGCGAATTGGTATATATCTTATAGCTTTCCGCACCAAATGGACTATTCAACACAAAAATCATTTTTCAATTCGGTTCAGTAGTTCCTAAGACTAGCGCGTTCAAACACTCTTTAGCTTCATACTGTTAGTATAGATTCGAAGTTGTGACAGCACTTGTTCTGCAGCAAATCTAGAAACGAAATATCTGGTCTCTCTTTATCTGTCAGGCCTATGCGTATCTAAAAACCTACCCAACTCTACAGTTGGGTTGGTGGTAAGAACTGGGATGACAAATACGTATGCCGCCTGCTAATCGATGAAGGTAAGTTAGACGTCCATCAGTCATATCAAGCCTAGAAAATGATCGTCAAGAAATATCTTGATTGACGCAATATTTTCTTACTTTATTCTTAAAAAGTACTAATGTACAGTATCCGGGATATTATATGGTAGAGCATCGTAAAGTTTAGTAGAAGGTACTGTTAATCTTTAGGAGAAGTATTCTGTTCCATGTAAACAACTGTACGTTTTTCAGTGGCCTACAAGAAATACGTCTAGATGCGAGAATGAAAAGAGTTCACCGGGAAAGGAGTGGGTGAGGATTAAAACACAATTGAATACAGAATTCCAGAAACTTCTCCGATAGCGGATGGGTAAGTAGAGTAATTGTTTACAGAGATCACTGACATGCTCATGTTTTCAAAACTGAAATACATACATTCTATAGTAGCTCGCGTTTGTTAAGGCATCGGGATATCGAGCGTCGGCGTAGTCGATAATATATTTGATACTCGTAGATAAGTAGTATTAGGGACAACGCAAGAGAAATATTGGTTGATAGAGGAAGGAAATTTTGGAGTGTTTTAAGAGTGAACCTCTCTGCTGATCTCATTAACTTAATTGTTCCATGAAAGATTGGAGTCTATAATAACGCCAAAAATTTTTGCTGAATCTGCAAGTGTGGTTGTGGTACCGTCTACAGTAATTGGCGGTAGTGTTTAATGTCTAGTAGTTATGCACATAATCAACGCCTTTGATTTTTGTGGGATAATAGTGATGTACCAAAACAAATAGCTCATCCGACAATTCGGCAGAGATCTTCACTTCACTAACACATGCGTTAACTGAGCTGGCATCCGGTGACATAAAATGTCGATATATGTAGATCGTCAGCATAAAGATGATATTTAGATGAAATTACTTCTGTTATTCAATTGATAAAAGTTGAAAAAAGAGGAGAAAAAAGAGGAGAAGAAAGCACGACGCCTTGTGGGCGCGGCACTGAGATTACACCGAACGTAAAACTGAAAATCACGAAAACAGAAAAGGATAAAGCAGATACGGAAACTTTATAGATTTAGGTATTAATGTTTCCACATCCGTATATAAGAATATCAAAAACAAAACCGTGAAACAAGTCAACAGAATTGAACGCGTTGCTAAAATCCAGAAGAATCAGAACCCTAGAGAATAGTTGTCCATGGTCATTGGCTGAGCGGATGTCATCAGTTACATTAAAAGACACGAAGTTGTACTGAGGCCTGGATGAAAACCCGATTGCAGGGAATTGAAAAGGTAATTGGCGTATAAACTAAATGTAGGGAAATCAGATAAACGACGAAAACTAGTTAAAGGATTTGTAACTTTAGTTAGAGGAATGACATTTGCCAGTTGCCAATTCCTTTATTATAACTGCGGATAGATACAGAAATTTTTACGAATTTAAGTATATAACTAACCTATCTTGAAAACTCTGTGGGCATGCCGAAGTTTACCCCTGGCATAATAATTTATTTGATAAAGCGTAAACCCTCACTAGATAACACAGATTCCTTCCAAGAATGATTCGTAAGGTTATTGAAAAAAAAAACATTAAAATTTCAATAGAGAAGATTGGGGTATTGGCTGGGTTCTTCCCTCCGTTTGGGACCCATTGATAAAAATAATCAAATCAAAAACTAAACATAACACCTCAAGACAGCAAGATATAGTAAGTACTGTTTGCGTTAGTCGGAAGAACTAATTAATTATAATTCATCGAGTAATTTTGATAACTTCAATTCTAACATCTGGACATCTTTAAAACTTATGACAATAATGTCCTTTATTATGCCTTGAGATATAGATCTTGATTTATTATTACATATTTAGTTATAATTTATATGTTTATTAGGCTTTAAGTTAAATGTATAATGTATTAAGCCCTATGTAAGTTTATATGTTAACTAGCCCTTACGTTACACAGTTATTAAGCATTTGATATTATGATTTTAGTTGATATATAAATAGGTGCCTGGATTTACTGTTTATACAGATAGAATGCCGAAGTACGTTCAAGAACTCTCTATTATCCTCCATTATATCCTGTGCTCAGGTGTAATAAATATCATGTTAGCTTTTTAAATTGAAGACGCTGCACCGGCACAAGTTGCGAATTATTGTATGGACTCTGAAAAATTTCATACTTTTTTACGGCTTATGTTATAAGTAACAAAAGTTATACAAAAATGTATAATTAAATGAAACATGCCTGCTGCAGGTAAATTATTGTTATCTACCCGCACGTACAACTAACACCTACACTGTCTGAACGAAGCCTAAATTCACCACGAGACTAAAGATGATCGATGATGATATAAGCGCAAATGTTAGACCAAGGCGGTTCCAAATGGTATATAAAACTAAATAAGACGTAAATAAGACGTGTAAATTGATCACAATAATTTGTACTGTATGCTAATATTATGCTAAGTGCGATAATTGTGTATCTTCCATTGAAAATAATACAATTGTTTTGTTATGTTTGTATTATAGCGAACCGACGTGCGCTTTGAAGATGATCTCGGAAACAGTACAGTGAATGGAATTTTTTGTCAACTAAGCGCTGGCCCGGTGCAAATAAATCTGCTGGTCCAGTGCAACTCGGTCCCCGCATGAATCGTGGTTGCTTTGAAACTTTGATTTCATGACTGATGTGAAACCTCGGGCTTGTTAGGTCCATATTTATATTCTGCAATTCTGTGTAATACCTGCTTCGTGGTCGAATGGTACGCATGTTGTGCTACAGACAGGTCTCGGGTTCGAATCCCGGGATCGGACCAAACAGAAACTGTTATTAGAACTTTTCAATATCTAACAACAGTCTGGAGTTAGGAATTGGGCGGTGTTACACCCCCTCTCTATGTTCATATCGCAGTTTTCCAGATTTCCAATTATTCTAAAAGAAAGTAAATTATTGGTGATTCATTGATAAATAAGAATTAGTGACTGCGTATTGCTATTTAAAACATGTTTTTTAAACTGGGATCGCCCAGGGGCTTATACGTATAACCAACATGGTTGAAGCCTTGTCGTGGCGGTGGGGCAGTTGGGGTAAACCCAGGCCAAACCAATTGAACCGAATGGAATACTCTTTGTATCCTTCTTATAAGAAGAGGGGGCTAAAGATCAGGAGGAGGAGTCGCTCTTTGTACCCTTCTTATAAGACGAGAAAAGAGCAACGGAAGGTGGCGCGATTTGCACACGGGGCAAGGGCTGAGTATGGGAACCTCACCCTATTCCACTATCTCAAAGCTGGTGGAGTTATATATGTGGTGCGGGGCAACCCTGCTGCGGAGAAGGCGTCGTTCCATTTGTGGACCGCTGGAAGCTGATTTGTGGAAGGCGGCGCTGATGGCACTCGCGGTGGTTTTAGTAGATATTCGACATTGTAATGTGCCGCGAATCCCACACACCACTGGACCCCGCCCAGGGCCGGTGAAATGAGTTTCCCCGCGTCAACAGAAAAAGGCTGTTACACGTGTAGCCTGACTGCCCCAGTAAATGACCCATCTAACCATAAAAGAATTTTGTGAATCGGAGCAATAGTTCCTGAGATTCGTATGTTCAAACAAATAAACTTCAGCTTTATAATATTAGTATAGATTAATAGGGGAGAAAATTAGAGACCAGTCAACCACGATGTTTACATCTACCGTCTTTTCGTTACTAACTGCGTCTACAGACCTCCCTATACACTACGTACATTCTACGAAGACTACGTCATGGCAACTGAACTTGCGAGTCATGGAAATTTTAATGCCACCATAAAATTTATCCGCTTCACTCGAGCATGACATGGCGAAAACCGCAGACGACGATGTGGTTGTGACGTGGCCGTGCGCGTATGTTACTCGATGATTGTGGATAGCGCGTAAAGAGGTCTTTGCATGACGTAGATGACTTGCATAATGTTAAGGGTATGACAACATGAACAAGTAGAAACAATACCATTAAGCTTGACAAAATAGCAAGATTATTGTAAACGTAGCATATACAGAAATTAGTGCAAGAGTAGGCCACGCATGTGAGTGTATTCACATAGTTATATTCATTCTATAACAGGTTGTCTGGAAGAAATTGCTGAGAGCGGTGAGACGGCTTTTTTTGTGCTTGTCGCTAGTTAATAACTTTAATTTTTCTAATATTATTATGTACAAAGTAAAGCGTTTCTTGTTTATTAATAATTTAAATCTGACAGATAAACCTCAAGCTGAAACCTTGTTACTTTACACACATCAATTCTAACGTTTTGTGTGATGTGTGATGGCTGTTGGATTTTGAGAACTCACTATCGCTTGTGTCTCCAACTAGGAATATTCTTACACAATTATTTTTTTATCACTTTAGAATTTAGATTAATGAGTGAAATAACATGTGACAAGAGACTTTTGTCTTTTTAATAATTGATATTTACTCATACGTCACTCATATATGCTTCAAGTTCTCTACAACATTGTTTCTTGAAAATCATTTTTCAGCTAAAATTTACAGTGGAGGTAGATGCACGATGATAACATAACACATATATAAATACAAAAAGAAATACAAATAAAAGAATAGTAAAGTAGTCAAATTTTAGTTCATTTCCATATTTCATGGATATTGAAATTCGTTTATTTTTAGGTCATAATTTTTTACAATATAATTCTGGAGTACAGGAAATATTTAACCAGACGGGATGATTTTCTTCCGTCGTAAGAGCGTGATTTTCCTCATTGGGAGTGAAACGGATATTTTTTTTTATTAACAGGAAAATCCCAGCGGCTATTTGTATTCAGTAAACGATCTCCATCCAACTTGATGTCAAAACAGCGCATTTTGCACACAACTTCCGGCCGCGAACAGCCTCTGGATTTCTGGTACTGTGCGACTGGTAACTTTAGGGTTCTTCAAAAAAAGATCTAATCATTTCACAAACCAACTTGCCGATGTCTGTGTGGTCGGCGGTAGTCACTTTAGATAATTTGGTCCCCAGCTTATAAAAGAATATAAAAATAGACCAAGCATGTCATTCAACAAGTCGTTAAATTATTGTCGCATAATTATTTTTCAAATTCTCAACACTGTTCACTCCAATTCCTTTCTGTTTCTGCATTATTATATCTCTCGTGATCGTGCCATGTTTGGTGGGCGATGTATTATTATCAGCGACTAGCTTCAGGTAAAACAATAGACAATAACCACAGACGATAGTGATGATGATACCCTCGTAATACTCTTTATAAAGTATAATACTCTTTATATAGAGCCCATTTAATAGTGGTTCAAATGAACAACCTTGGGGAATGCACAAAATTTTATCTTTATTTGTTAACAAGTCAAATACAAACGGTAGGTATCTAAGCGCTTGGACTACAATGAGTTAATGTTCTGTTGTATTCATTGTCACCGGTGTTATTGAAAGAATTTCGATACAACATTTCAACATTCATAGCTATCGATTCGAAACACAGGTCTCTCGTTCACATTATAATTACGTTTTGTGCGGTGCGTGAGTTTCCGGTTGCTCATTTGAGAAAGAAAGAAACTAGAGCAACGCATTATCTGCATGTTATACGTGTTTTAGTGGAATATTTGCCATTAGCGGAATTGGGTCGTAGAACAGAAGGAAGCCATATAACGTCGCCCTACGTGTGTGCCTATTGACGAACGACTAGATAATTTTACTTTCGACAAACGTTCCAGTACAAACAAAGAAAGGTTTGAAAACTTAACCAAACAAAACTAAAAAGTAACTTTAGTTTTTGTGTGTTTTAACAATCGACGTCTACTATAACTTAAAAAAAGCGATAGGTAATTTTGTATAAGGTACTTTTTGTATAAAAGTTCCATGGAATAATTAATTACGCAAAGATGATTTTGACATAAGTCTCCCAATTTGAAGGAAATCAAATGATATCTAGAGAAAAATAATACGTGGAATTGGCTATTGGAGGGAAGGAGAAAGGGGATAACGCATCGGTGTACTAATTGTAAGGATGTTTTGGGCGTATTACGTTCAATACACTACATTAATTATGTTCAACATTTATATTTCTTGGGTGTAGAGTCAAACAAGACCTAAGACTAGAGACCCTGCTTATACCGAATACTTGTTTTTCTTTTGTTTTTATATGGGACAAACGAGACGGAACCAGTTGGTGACTTCCGACGCTCATTAACATCCGGCTCTACGTAGATGTGTTGCCCTCCTTCAGACTTCACTACGGCAGTACGGCTATAATAATAGTCAGCTCTGAATAAATTTGTTATCGTTTGCTAATTGCTGTATATAATTATATAGTTTTAATAAATAATTGAACGCCTAATGATACACCATATCATTTCTGCAAATTTTAAGGTTCTCTATATTTTCCAGGTCAATCATCTTGTTATTTAAAAAAAATCATACATTAATTTATTTCATTGTGTGTTACGTAGATAAAAACGACTTATATCTGTCAAGATAAAAAGTATTATTAGGTAACTATTTTTTTTAATGTTTTAAACGGTGTGAAAATCCGGCTAATTGCACACCGCCACAATACAAAACGGCCTTGTTTCTGAAAATGGCTAGCTGTAATGTAATACTGCGGCACATACAATCCGACTACGAGAACAATATCCGACGAATGCAGCTGTATTAGGTTTTTCTTCACTTCCACACACAGAGATAATAAAGATAGACAAGGGATGCTATAGGACACGTGACGACGACCGGTCGACTTGGTATTATCTACATGCTTCCACAGCATAAGCTTACATCCGAGAAAAATGACATTGACAAGGTCAGTCTTTAATAAGAATTATTTTACTCAGATATTTTTGGGTCGGATTTGGTACCTATAATTTGTCATGTATTATTATGATAATGTGTTCATCATTCATACAATACTTTAAAATGTTAACTCTACTCAACCCGAAGTTAATAATAGGTTTACGTTATAGTTAGACTATAGTCTATTTTTAAGTCGACAATCTTTTTCCTGGCAGAGCGAACCTCGCTGAAATATTTTTGAATATTGCGGAATATATTTTTAAAATGTTAGCACGATTGTGAATTGGCAGATTATTTCACTACTAATAACTAATAAGCATGTTTTTTGCAAAGCGAATCTTACGCGCATGATTTTAAGTTGTTTTTATAAAGTGCATAATTTGACAAATTTTAAGCAAATCTTTTGTACGTGCGGTTTTGAAACGCTGACTGTGTATCCTGATGTTTTCGTAAAACAATGAGCATAGGTAATAGGTATAATATCTTTATGATTTACAGTAACATGCGTGCAATAACTTTATCGGCAAATGTATAAAAGAACAATAAATTTCAAGATAATAACAGCCCTGTTAGGTTAAAATAATTCTACATATTTTAATTATTATCGAAAGTTTGTAGGTATTTCTTATATTTCATTTACATTGGTAGTGCTTTTATTTTATTTTAAATACCTTGTATTATTCATACCAGACTACGGGGAAAACGTTGTTATATGTGTAGCCGTTACGATTTAACGGCTATATATATAACACATAATACGCGTGTATTGGTGTCCGATCGTTCAATTTTTGTAAGAGGTTGTGCCATGTTGCATTGCAGCGGAATTAGGTCGACACGACCGGGAACCTCTCGCTAACTTGATACCGCCGTAAAATGACATCTACGGTATCGCGTTTCGTGCCATTTTTGGGTAGTCGGTTGGCCCATAGGGGGAGGTGAAAAGCAGGGCAACGCATCGGCATAGTAATTATGCTGATGTTCATGGGCGTCGGTAGTCGTCGAAAGGCTCCGACTTCCCATTTGTCCCCCTGGTCTTTAAAAAATGCGTTTTACTTACGAAAACTAAGTAAATGATTGGGATGAATTCACGAAAGTTTAGAATTTATTCGCGAAATTATCTATGTATTGTAATAAAACAACAGTACCGGACGCCGGGATCACTCAGTCACAAATAAAACCAGTTTTTCGAAATAAAAACAGTGACGTTGAGTCGCCATAACAGGTACCTTGCAGAAACACACTTTCTCGTGAAATTAGTGCGACAAGCATAACCTTAATCAGCTTATTATGCCAACTGGCCATTAGCTAATTTTAGTAAATTTTCAAATGGCCACTTGGCAATTTTAAGGCTAATAGAAGTAATGAACATTTACTTAATGTGCGTATCGATTTGCTAATTCTGACCCATTGTTTCTCCTCTGAATTATGGAAAAATAGTAGGAAAATATGATTGCTCATATGTTTGTTATAATACAAAACTACTTTTGTACATATAAAAGTAAAAATATATCCATTTGTGTCCCTTTCACAAAACAGCATTTAAAAACTACAATGAACTATGTTTTTCAATAAACAGCTATTTTCTTGTTTTAAAATGCACATTGGTTTGGTTTTCCCGCAATGTCTGATTCCACAGATTATGCTTTTTTTTTTTGCTTTTAAACAAACATGCATCTTACAGCCATCGCTCATTGTTCCACCACTAGTCAAGTCAAAGTACACTTACCTAAAGAGTCTGTTAGTGCCACCATACAAATCGTCACCAGATATAATGTGATCCCCTTTGCTAAGTAGTGATGCCACAGTAGTAGTAGCGCCCAGACCAGATGCAAATGCCAGGCCAAACTGACCATCATCCAGGGCCGCTAAGCATTCCTCTAGAGTGTTTCTAGTGGGATTTCCGGATCTGCCATATTCAAAACCCTAGGAGAGCAATGAAATTAGTGAATGACTTAAAAAAAAGAAGAAGATAATTGTAAATATATGTTTTGTCTTTAATGACTAGTAAAGGAATGTTATAAAGTAAATATTACTTACTGTGTGCTCAGCAGGTGCGGGCTGTTTGAATGTTGTAGACATGATAATTGGTGCAACCACAGCGGCTGACTTCCATTTTCCGGGGTCTTGACCAGCATGGATAGCAAGTGTTGCAAAACCAGCAGCTTGTTTCAAAAATCCATTTTCAGCCATCTTTTGGTGAAAATGTTGATCAAAACTTCATTAGTAAACTGGGTTAGATATTTAATAAATCTCAAAAGGAAATCATATACAACAGAGCCAAGTTCTGTTGAGTGGACAATAAAGATTTAAAGTAGAAAAGGACCAATATATTGTTTTAACATAGTTTATTGCTGGATCAGACTTAATAGTGTAGATGATGCAACTGCAGAAACAGTTGCATTTCATATAAAAGTTTAGTGTATTTTCAATTCTATCAATATACCCCCCCTCTAAATTAAATGTGCAGATACTATTAAAGCCATATAACATGCATATAAAACAATTTAGACCTAATAAAAGAATATTTATTTAAAATGCACTTGACAATTAGACTATGTTTATAAGTTTCTTAATAATTTAAAAAATATTTCTTTTAGTACTATCAATAAACCCTCTCTTAATTAAATGTGCAGATGCTAGAAAGTCATATATAGGATATAAAAAAATTAGGCCTAGTAAAAACATATTTGATTAAAATGCACTTGACGAGTAGAATATGTTTATAACTTTCTTATTTAAAATATAATTATTTGTAAGTGGTTATAACAGTATACAATGTTAAAAATGTATATATATTAAAAGATATTTAAATGGTTTTTAATAATTATTCTAAAGCTTTCCTATAATTACTATTGTAGGTAGTCAATGTACAAAAATATTAATCGTTTCAAATAGCTAAATTTAACTTAGAAAGCAATCAATGGTTATAACTTAGTTGTTTCGGATAGTCTTATTTTCTACAATAGTATTTATTTATCCTGCATGTGAACAGAAGTATTTGAAAATAAGCATACCTTGAAAAAATATTTCTTCTATTAATTTAAGAGTAAAATTGGCACCGGCATATAACCTATGATTAAATCGCCAAATACTACGAAGTACGGACCAAGTGCAAGGTCAAGACACCCTACCACGACTTCCACCAACTGTAAAGTGACAGTTTTAAGTTTGACTATTTCAATTTCCTGTGCCAACTGACAACAGACAACTGACATTAAGTTTTGTGCTTCCCTTTTTTTTTTTTCAATAAATATTTAAAAGATTCTCTGCACTATTAACATTTGCACTCCATAGCTGTCTTATAGCTGTAGCTACGCTTTTTATCCATTTATGTCGGAGGGAGGTTAATGTATTTCGATCGTTTGTGTGTAGGAATGAATGCATGTAGAATTAAATCTTCAATCAAAGAATAAATCAATTTTCTTTCAGGCCACTAATAACAATGGATCCATACATGGGTTAGTCACTATAATAAAAACTCATGGATTAGTGTTAATAGGCAATATGATAATAGTATAATATTTATAATGTTAAATATCATACTAATATTATATTACCTTATTTTACAATATGTTTAGAAAAATCAAAAATTTTATATCGTACTCATGAACGATAAAGCATGATTAAAAGTTCCATCAGAACAACAAAACTTTGGACGCGAATTCGTTAGGTCAACATTTTTTTCTTACTAAGCACATCAAGTATAGTATGAAAATATAAAATATCAAATGAGACTTGAATTTTTAATAATAACAAAATCTAAAAACCACATGGCTGAAAAAAATAAAAAAAATATGTCCCTCTTGAACCTATAGTATTATAGGAATCGTAAATCTCCTTTTCAATTTCCGTATATTCTATCTTCGATATTCCTGTCTTTCTATCTCCAATATCTTTCTTTTAACTTCGCTTGATCTGATTTTCGTAACGCCTACACCAGCTTATTACTCGAATAATAAGTATAGCGTGCATAGAAAGGGTTTACTTCTTAATTAAAGGAAAAAAGAATATCCAATAATTAAAAAACTAGAATAAAATTGACTAGTTAGTTATAAGTATTTACAATCACAATCTCAAGAATTTGAATGCATCCCATATTTATAGCCTTGGCAAAAATACTATTTGAATCACACATATAAATAATTGCTAGTCCAATGAACTATTATGGCAAATACTATAGTGATATGCAATTTTTTGCCCACAGTAGTAGGTTCATGGAGGTAATATAGATAGAGATGCCATGTGCAGTTATATGACAGCGAGTAGGCGTTGGTTGATAGAGATAGTAAATCGGAACGCATTAACTATCCTTGCATGTATAAGCACACATGCTCATTGCATTGAGAGAAATTAATGAAAAAAGAGAGTCAGCGAATGAACCACGCTTGCTTTGGACTTAAACGGCATAGTTTTAGGATAGCTTACCTTTAGTCATAATATTCATTATTTTAATTAACTTCGTAAAGCTGTTTATTTCATTGCATGCTCGATGAAGGAAGTAAGAGAAGCAAGATAGGACAAAGAGCGCAGCGAACCATCGAACGTTTTGATGTTACGTTTTCTCCAAAATGAGATTGCCTTCGGTAGCCATTTGAGTGGATGGATATGGTATGCAGTATTTTTGTAAATCTACGACTATGCATGTACAGGGCAAAATACGTAATAAACATTCCACATAACATATTTTAAAGGCAAATGGCCTTTAAAAAAATTAGGAGAAGGTAGTGTCACTGTCGTTGTGACAGTCAATAAGAAATTGAGCGCGAAATCACAAATGGTCAATATAGTTCATACTCTATGATATAGTTATTTATTGAATTTCGACTACTCAGTTAATCACTTTTTTGTTTAAAATTTTGACGTAATAAATATTCCAACTCACAAGTAAACATTTAAAGTTCTTGATTTTTCAATAATTATTCATACATAAAGATAGTTAGATATTTAATGTAATCCATATAGTATATATGACTGATAACTTCAATGTTGCATTTGCATTTGAGAGCTAAGTTAATTTTATATCTGTTCATCAATGTTTAATGTTTCAACAACAATTCAAATTAAGTCGCAACTATGAAGATCGACAGTAAGCCCCTTCGATATGCTCATGCTGAAGGACATACCGATGTTTGTTTTTCTGAAGATGGAAAGTACGCTCAACTATATTAAGTCTTTATGTTACTGGTTTTAACCACTTAGTACTTAAATTGTTTATTTTTTTTAGGCATATAATAACTTGTGGCCACGACGGAGATGTAAGGATTTGGCTAGACATTGAGGATGATGACCCAAATTCCCATTGTGTTGGTGAAAGTGCTATTGCAGTGTGTTTCAAAGACAACAGGTTATTCGTTGCTACTGATAATCATGTTGTACAAGCCTACACCTATCCTGCGTTTGATAAAGATGGAATAATAACTAGGTTCACAGCACCTGTGACTCAAATACAATCAAATAAAAACTCAGAAGTAAGATACCTTTTACACACCAGAAACATTTCTAACTAACACACATTTTATATATACACAAACTATTTTTTAAATATATGTGCACAAACAAGTAGTTGGAGCCTTTTGATGACTATGAACACCCTTCACGCTCAACAGCCTTCATAGCTCGTCCCTTCCAATGGGCCATGCAATATTTACAAACTGCACATAATGTGACTCCAAAGTTTTGTTTCTGCTATACCTGAATGAGAGTTACCTTCCTGGTTATGCTTGTCCTTACTATCAAGGTATGATAGTATGCATATGTATAGACAAACACAACATATGAATACATGTGTCTTCACTGTGTTTTAATTAATACTATATTTGTACTACATGTTAATAGTAATGAGAACACATACATGAGAATAAATGTAAGAGATATAAGTTTTCTTGATTATTGTCTTAGGTTTAAGTTCCTGTTAGAGAGATATAAAAGTGTTGTATAAATAAAAAAAAAATCTGTTACAATTTCATATTTTATACTTCAATAGATTAGAAGATGCATTTTGCAACTGTACAACAGACAAATGCCTTACATAATTTCGATCCAATTATTTCAGGCACTGGGATGTGCTTCTGAGAATATGGAAGCAAAAATCTGCAGCCTTGAGGGTGGTGCACCACTATTTGTCATGTCGGAACATAGTGGGCCTGTGCTGAGTATTGCCATGTGCCCACAAATGAAATTTGCATGTACAGCATGTGGAGATGGATTGCTGAGAGTTTGGGATATTGATACACAGAAAATTTTAAAAGAGATCTCATGTGTTCCAAAGATAAATACTTTTTTTGCTGCTAAAGTTTTATGTAAGACTGAGCTATTTATTTATAACAAGCAATTACAATAATTATTAAAAATATTTAATTTAAACAGGCTATGTTTAAGGGGAGGCCTATGTCGAGCAGTGGACGTTATCTAGCTGATGATGATGATGAAGGACAAATCAGACAATGGCATAATACATAACTTACGGGGGTTGGCACAAACTTGTGTTGGAAGTAAAATTTCTGTCCAATGTTTTGGAGTGGTGATGACTAAGTACAGTTTGAAAAGGCCTCAAGTTTTGTGTGTTTACAACATGAAAATAGTAACTAATTTTATTTTTATTTGAGGTGGCTGCCAGCTATAGGACAGTTCTGGTGGTTCCAATCTCTTTGAATAATTTAATGTGTGTACTTTTAATTTTTTCATTTACGGGTTTTTATTGGGCTTAAAGATTAAAAAATTGGGCTTAAAAATTACTAGACTATTGACACCCACAAAGAGAACAGTTGCATACTCAATGAGGATAGGAAATGAAATCTGTGCACAATATTATTGCTTGTTGTCTATCAGTCGGTGTGTATGGGATACACTAAGTAGTGAAAAAGAAGTGTTAAATCTAATTAAAATTTTAGTAATTCATACAATTTCCGTTATTAGGTCGTATGGACTTTGAACCTTCAGAAGGACGATATTTGGCTTACCCCAACAGTAAGGAGATTATTCTGGTGGATTGCGAAAGTTGGGGCCAAAGGATGAGTTTTTCACATAGTTCTGTAAGACTTTTAAAATACTTACATTTTTGTTGTTTGATATTCCCATGAGATTTGCGCCCAGTTATTTGTTTATTTCAAACCAATTTTTTTTAAAGCCAGTAATGCAAATAGTCTAAATTTATTTTTAAAATATAAACCCTGAAAATAGTTGGATACTTTGCGTTATATGAAAATTGATTGTAGTGGAAGAGCTTATAAAGCTCTTTCACCATACATATTTTTTAGTTGTATTTAAATAAATTTATTGGGTGTTAAAAAAAATATAATTTTCAGATAAAATGTGCGATATCCCAGTGTCTATTTTCACCTTGCGGCCAGTACTTGGCAGGCAGTACGGTGGCAGGTCAAATAGCTGTGTGGGAAGTGGAATCGGGATCATGTCTTGGAGTAATAGAACATCCAACATCACATAATGTTACGGCAATGGCATGGAATCCAAAAGGTATGTAACGTATTTAAAATTATTCTTATCTTCATTTAGTAATGAACATTTTAGGCAGCCTCTTTTGTTTTCAGCTGTGCAAATAAAAAATCGGTCAAGTGTCGGACTCACGCACAAAAGGTTCCATACCATTATCTATAATAAAATACCGTGGCCGTACATCAAATCCTGTTAGTTTTATAAATAACTGATTCTATTTTTATTGCAGCAACATAAATACATTGGTGTGAAAATTTGAAACTTCTAACTATCGTGGTTCTTTCATGAGATACATGACTGCGGAGTCTTAGTAATAGGGTTCCGTTTTACTCTTTTGGTTACAGATCTCAAAAGAGGTGATATCCGTGTATAAGAGCTAGTGTACTGCGACAAATACTTATTGAGCTAATCCGATGTAGTCACGATGTGCCAGGGTGTTGATGGATTTAATAAAATTACTAAGCAATGTTGATCATTAGAAATTCAAGTAAATTGTGATATAGACAATTATATAAAAACAAGAACTTGAACGTCGAGAATTTGGGCCGCGCGACGTTGAATACGTTCGGATGGTATACGCTGGTATTGATGAGGGGGTACTCTTGTGGTCCGAGTATGCGTCGTCTTTAATGACCTTGATGGTTCGGTCTGTCAGGAAGATAGCGGCTCAGTTGTATAGTATCACGGGCAGCACACCGCGAGATAGTCTGTGATAGAGTTTCCAGAGTCGAGTTGAACGCAGAAAGAATTGAGTTAAGTTTTGTTTATCTGTCAATGTTTACAGGTAATGGAGTCCTGGTGTATTGTGACTCAGTGGGCCAGCTGGGTATGTTGCTGAACTGCTATGGCAAAGACAGCAGCAAAAACGCTGATGCTGATGACATTGAAATGATTGAAAGAGATGAAGGTTGGTGATTAAAAAGTTTATGTTATACTTTTTCAATAAGTTTGATGACTAAAGACCTGAAAGACCTGTTGGATGGAGACCAAAACTGACTTACTGAAATGGAGGTAAAAAAGGAGGTCAACTTATCTACAAAACAACTAAGCGGATGTTTGTCCCACTATACTATATACATTAAAACAATCTACTGGCCCTCTGATACTTGCAACCTACTCAGAGACAGTCTTCGCACCTGCTTGACACTTTACATCCGCTAATTCCTAAAAATGGTGTAAACCCCGGGACAGAAATGGCTCTGAAATGTTGTATAACTTAGAAAACATTGATGGAGCCTGACTAAG
>JAFELO010000014.1:1109963-1126652 GCA_017140195.1 Eumaeus atala | reverse complement strand
AAAATTCACTAATAGATGAGAAACAATAAATAACTTAATACATTATTCTAAATTTAGCGTGAGGTAGATCACTTACACAAACTTTTATACGAACGCAACTATAAACACATGCGTGGATATAAAAGAAAGGAAAACAGCAACAGTTGAACGCGGAATGACCATGGATCATAACGTACTAGAAATGGCTCATAGTCATCGACGTAATTTTGTGTATTTCGTTTTGTGATTTCCAATGTATGAGTATATTGGCGGATGTTATAGATAAGAGCTAATTTAGGTATTACAGAACACAGATAAATAAAATTAAAGATTGCTCGTTATATTTTTATATATTATTAACCGTTATGATCTTTCATTGATACTATTCTCAAATAATATTGATGTTGATTAACTAATACTATTGGCTAGATAATGATGAACTGCTGGACAATCTGTTGGAGAATTATGAAAGTGAGGACGAGAACGCAATATCGCTGGAGAAGCTAAAGAATGAGACACTGGGCTTGGTGGAGAGAGACAGAGAGGGGACGGAGTCGCGTGCCAGCGAGCCGCCCGCGCGCCGCACGTGCGTGCCGCAGCCGCCCTTCCAGCCGGGAGCCACGCCCACACATCTCGAGCACCGGTAAGTATGATGATATGCGGGACAGTTTTCAATTTTTACGGTTCCCAATTGATAAAATTAAATAACACAATAGTGTATGTAAAGACAGAAAATAGTTGTGTCGAAAACAAAAATGAAATTTATTCTTAATAGCTAGGAATAAATAAAGTAAATGTAATATAAATAGGATCTCTACAGATTCTTTAATCTCTAAATCTTAAATAAGTAATTCTTATTCGATTTCTTTATTTTGAATCTATTGATTGGCACTTGGTTGTAAGTTAGAAATATTCTATCCTCTAGTAGATGTCATTTACGTTTTTCAGCTACATGTGTTGGAATGACGTCGGCATAGTCCGCTGCCACTCTGGCGACAACGGGGAGTCGACCATCGACGTGGAATTCCACGACACCAACTTACACCACGCCATACACCTCAACAACTACCTGAACCACACCATAGCTAGCCTCTCCTCAACTGCACTGGTGTTGGCCTGTGAAACCCCAAGGTAATATTGTTCTTCTGCTCAGGTCATTGTACAATAACAAGCAAGAAAAAAATAGAGACCATGGTTCATTTATTATGTGGGACTATTAGGTTGGGTGTGACTATTCCGAAAAATATATAAAATTAGGCCCTACCCCTTGGCAATGGCATATATATACAGCACTAAGACTATTTATAGTACAATGGCGTATAAGGCATGAACTTTTAGACTTGTAACATGCAGACTATTACTGTCCCATCTCAGTAACACATCTGTACATTGTTCAGTAAGGTGGTGTGCATCTCTCTGGTGGGAAGCAGCAAGGAGTGGAGCGCATCACTGCCGGACACTGAGGAGGCGCTGTGCGTGTGCGCTGCGGCGGGCGTGGTGGCGGCCGCCACCAGCGCGCGTCTATTACGGGTCTTCACGCCTCTCGGGACACAGCTGCAGGTCTGTCATCAGGTTTAGTAATTACGTCGACATGACCGAGGAGATACCTTGCGCATACACGATACCGCCTTAAAAGAATGGCTATGCTATCGCGCTTCGTGCGGTTCGTGATAAGCCGGTGGCACATGTTGGAGCCTCCCTCTACTACTACCGCAATAACAACTATAATAGTTATGTTGATTGTCCGTTTCTCCATCCATGGTATAAAAAACAACATCTGTAAGTTCTGTGCATTTTTTTTTCTTTGGTTAATGATAACACAATAGAAGTAACTTTAAAGTTGTTGTAACTAAGACAATTAAACATAATATAAAACAGTAATAGTATTACAAATTAAATATTGCCTCAATTTTGCCAAAAAAGTAAAATTAAATATTGCCTCAAACTGCATTTCATTATTTGTGTTTAATGGAGGTTTATGTTGTCTAATTTGCTATCCTAACTCTTATTCTAGGTTATATCTCTTCCCGGCCCCATTGTTGCTCTCGCGGCGTTTAACACCACAGTGATGGCTGTGTACCATCGCTCCGACCCTGGAGAGACTGACCAGCATCTGGAAATGGATATCATCACATGGAATGGTAAGTCTTAATTTAGTGTAATCAGCATACAAAGGCAAAGGTTCTGAACTCAGTAATCTCATGCATAACATACGTATATCACGATGCTAACACGAATCCACAATTAATATTGCATGGAAGGAATATCGTTACAGCTAGAGAATACATTTTCCTAAAGTTTAATCATCATTAAACATTATAGGTTAATGTTTACTCAACAAATGTTATTCTGTTTGTTGTCAGGTCGTCAGGTACGCAGCCGGACGGTAGCGGTGCCGCTGTCAGCCGGCGCGCGGCTGGTGTGGCTGGGCAGCACGGAGGCGGGGTCGGCGTGCACGTGCGACTCGCTGGGCGTGCTCCGGCTGTACGATACGCACAGCGGTGTGTGGCTGCCCGTACTCGACAGTGCGGCGCACGCGCGCGGCGCAGCTGACACTTGGTCCATCGTATCGGTGGGTGTTGTTTGGTTACTGATATTGTCTGCTAATATTATAAAGAAGTAATGTCTCTAACTTTATTTATAGAGGGTAATCCGGAGAAATAGTCATACGATCATGTACACTCTTTCCCGAACAGGAAGCTACGCTATTAAATGACAGACTATACTTTGTTTTGATTTAATTTGTTATCTCTTTGACGCTCAACAAAGAGGATGAAATTTTAGAACAACTATCATTATGCCAAATTTTAACTTGTGCGGTCGAGTAGTTTCCACTGTAGTGTATAGAATTCTCCGCTAATGAGTAATTAACAGACAACGTACAGACGTTGTTTTGTAAGGCAAGACGATAATATTTTAAATATATGTGTAGCTTCATCACCTCTACAGGTGCATTATGATAGGGTTATTAAAAATGTCAACCCAAAGGGGTGAATTGAGGTTTCAATGGTATGAAAGTATCGAAAACTACCAGGCTGAAGTTATTTTTTATGTTGCTCTTTGTTATTGCATAAAACAGGGGTTAAAAATTTGTATAAATCGAAAAACTATATTTTAGCTGCTAGTAAATCTTTTAAGACCTTGGTCTAAACGAGCTCATGTTGTTTCAGGTTAGCGAGGTGACGCAGAAGGTGCGCGCGATCCTGTGCAGAGGCACGTCGTTCCCGCAGACGGTGCCCAAGCCGATCATAACCGAGCTGCCTATACAAGTCAGTCCTTCCTATCAAACACAAAGAGCAAAATTTATTTATGTAACCAAATATTTTTTGTAAATAAACAAATTGTAGGATTATAGTCCTACTATGTTTTTACATTGTAATGTTGTTGTAACAGCGAAAGTTTGTATGTATGTTTGTTATTCTACTAAGTGAAAGACACTGAATCAATTCGGATGAAATTGGGCACAGGTATAAATTAACTAAGAAATATTTTGAAAGAGAGTGCGGTAAAACCATCCATTGTCAACCATATCGAGTCGTACATAGACGTTTATTACGTTATAATATATATGTTTTTATATTTACGTTCAGTAATATACGAGTTCCAGCTGTTAGTAGTAGCTGACTAGTGGTTGTACAGATGCCGTTGTGCGAGCTGGACAGCGAGAAGTCTCAGTACGAGGAGCAGCTGGCGCGCTGGACGCACACCGCCGCCGACGTCGACGTCAAGGCAGCCAGAGAGACCGCGCTCAAGCTCTTCGCGGTTAGTACTTCACTAGATATATATTTACAGTAAAATAAATATTATTGGAGCAACAGCTTGGTGAATCAGTATAATTTATTAATCATGTTCTTGTTTGTCCTTTAGGCAATACAGTTCTCGGATAATCCATGAGATATTGTATTTTTTTTGTGCTCCTGATTATTGTAGTGCCCCTAGGTCTTTTGGACAACCTGCATTGCTCTAAAGCCTAGTATCCTGCAGACTGGGCTTCGGGCTAGTCTCCTATAATACACCAACATAATCTTCTACATTTCGTGATGAAATGTGTATTGCGATGGAAAAATAAACAATTATGTTTCAGCTGGCGTGTCGCAGTGAAATAGAGCAGAGAGCTCTAGAACTTATGGAGCTACTGAGAGACGAGCGTCTGCTGCCTCTAGCCGCGAAGTATGCGTCACGCTCCGGCCGCACGCACTTAGCGGATAAACTCGCGGCGTTAGCGGACGTGTGGCGCGACGCCCCGCCCACTGTAGCCCCGCATCAAGAGGAACAAGAAGTTAACGTCACCGAGGAGCCCAGAGAGGCTCTCAATGCCAGTCTTATTATACCGCAGAAAGCGAAGAAGAAGCCCGAGGCAGACCCTATAAAGCCAGTGGTGAGTTACGATAAACGGCCAAGCCCGTCGCATTCGGAACGCACGCACCTGCGAACAAACTGGCAGGGTTCCCGGATGTGTTGCGCGACGCTCCACCCGCTCTACATCTGCTACTAACTAATCATAAGTATAACTTATGCACAAACCTCTCACCCAATAACCGAGTTGATATTAATACTTGGGTGTTGATTTTATACAGTGCAGGGACGCTCCAGGGCATAAACCGAACCCTCGATATATTATACTAGATGTAGGTGCAGCGTATACTACGGTTCTATACTGTTCAATATTAACACTAAGTTAGGAATATAGATGACACACTCCACTGTCACGTAACTCAATAACTGCACACGCGTGCGCAGTTATTGAGTTACGTGACTAGTTAGTTGTATTTAGGTTCTGCTGTAATATAGCTATGGCTAACTCTTAATGTATGTTACAATACAGCCAATAAAGTCATCCCCGGGTGGCGTACGGAACCCGTTCAAGAAGCAGGTGGCGGTGCGCGCCACCGCTAGCCCGCTGAGCCTATCGGACCGCACACTGGTGGACGTGCATGCCGCTGACGAGCGCACGGAAAACGACGACGTAAGTACTACAACCTGATTGAATAGACACTTTATTTGTCCTTTCTCTGTTTGGAAGGACCGTAAGTCGGAAGATTACAAATACGCGTACAGTGTAGTGTGATGTACTGAATTACTTGAAAACACACGGATACGGATTAAGAGCTGGGTGTGAAACCTAGATAGAGGACCTCATTGTTTTCTAGACTATATTTGACTTGACAACGCCACAGATACAAATGATCTAAAAGGTTTGTTAAGCTGAATTCGTGCGTAGAAATTTTAATCAGCAGAAATTCCGTTGTCCCAAGCACAAATACTTACTGGCACATGACGAGGCAGTATAAAGCGTTGGTAGGTGCCAATTGTGATGTATTGCATCTGAACTGCTGAGGCACGACCAGGATGGTAACTCACACTCACACAACCGCCGTAAAGTAACAGATAAGTTTCGTGCGATTTTGCGCCGGTGGCTTACTGGAGGGGAGGAGGGAAGAAGAGCAGTGTACATGTTATCTGGCTGCTAGTTCGTCCCATCGTACTATAAATCTATAACTTTCAGCCCCCAAAACCCGTCGTTGGAGAAACATTCGTGGACTGGTTCGCGCGGAACAAGAGTCTGCTGGAGCAACAGAACCCGGCACTCACGCCCGCAGAGCTGACCCGCCAGAGCGTACGGACGTTCAAGAGCGTGCAGGGGAGGGACTCGCAGAAGAGGAAGCTGGACGACGACATCACTGATACTCCTGTATCCAGTGCACCGAAACAGTCCAAACTCAGTGCCTTCGCCTTTTCTAAGAGCTAACGATCCGTGGGTTAGTCACTTTTACAAAGTTATATTGGAGTCCTCGCGCATGATCGGAAACTTGCGGGCAAGCTCGGATCTAACGCAAAAGCCTCGCGCGTTGACGGGATTTATTACATACCCGTGACTCGCGAGTTAAAGGTTTTTTTAGTGTGTGTCAGGGTGAAAATAGACAGTTGGAGTCTCTTAAGTACTACCAACGCCCATAAACATCATATAATGGTTATGCAATGCCTCCTTTATTATAACGGGCCACCGGAAATGAATTAACCACACGGAACGCAACACCATAGCCATCACTATGTGTCTATATCATTTTAGCGAGAGTTGCGGTCATCCCGGCCCAATTCGGCTGCAATGCAAAAAAAATGTGATCCGTTAAGAGAATGTCATAAATATCCATTCCCTTGCTACTTGTCGAGTAAACTTGTTAATGTGATAATTGTAAAGTTAACACCTTTCACAGTCTCAAATTATCAGTTCGATATTTGTCGAAGTGCCTCAAAATAAAATGTAATAAACCACAGTGCCTTAATGTTGGTAAATCAAACTGAGTAATTGATAACTATTTATACTTTATTAGCATTTGACCAGTTTTAAATAAAGTATTTTATGTGCGTTGGTGTTTCATTCCACGTTGACGAGCTCCGCGTCGTCGGGGCCGGGGAACACGCCCAGGTTGACCATCCGCTGCCACTCGCTGCCTGTCGGATACGTGAACTTCTGCAGGGTCTCAGGCAAGAACTGTGTGCTGTATCCAGCCATCTGTAGTATAATTAATATTAAATATTTATTATAATACTAGAGACTTGTCCCGGTTTCGCCCGTGAATAAATTATACACTTAAAACGGTTCTCGGAAATCGCTCTATCCACGGGTGAAAAGCGCATGTAAATACGTTCACAAGATTTTGAGAAACATGATCATAGACAGACTTTTTAAGACTTTGTTTTATACTAAGTGTAGGTTTTAAGAACATTTCTCAGAACAAAATCTCTACTAACATTTTGTTTGTTTGAGTACATGTTATAGAAAATCATGTGTATTTTATAAAAAGCATGTAGAGTAATACTTTATAAATAAAGACATCCTACATTTTATCTTTAAAATATTGATCATAATAATGTATGAGGCGCACATTACTACAACAACACATTAACATTTCACGCTAGTTGTACTGAAGCGAGTCTGGCACACTTCTGCAAGCGCTATTTTGTTGGGCACGAGCGAAACAACCTTCGATATACTTAAGTAGCCACAAAGTCTCGTTAAGTAGTAAGTTTGAAAGTTGTAGTACCATGGGGCGGTATCTCTTGCTTACTTATATATATCGGCATAACTTAACTTCGGTGCTGCTTTTCGTGTGGGTTGCGGGTAATCGGCGGCCCATTGTAGCGGAAGAAGAATGGCAACGCATCGGCATAGTGATCTTGCGGATGTCTATGGGTGTGGGTAGTCATAAAAAGGTTCCGCCGGCTCGTTTGTAAATCGGTACTCTAATTGATCTGAGAACGCATGGCCCGATGACGTGAAAGAGAGTACTTGTTACGCGCTCACGCTCACAGGCTCCGCCCATTCGGAACATTACTGTGACTAGTATCGTTACTATGATGTTATATTTTTTCGTGCAGCTAGCGCTATCGATTTATAATTGTTAAGACGTTATCTTGTCACAAAGACCTGAGTTAGGCATAAAGTATATGGAGTATCAAAGCATGCATGACTCACCTTCGGTGCAAGGTACCTGGCGTCCTCCACCACGCACGGGTCGTAGAAGTGCTCGTGCTGCTGGTCCACGTGCTCTATGAGGCGACCCTCCATGGTGCCGGACAGGCTCGCGTAGTCCCACATCTGCAGGTGCTGCACCATCTCGCACAAGCCCACTCCGCCGGCGTGCGGACACACCTTCACTGCAATTATGTGTGTTAGTTAAACGTTACATCGATCGTCATGGTGTTCATTGAAAAAGCCCTATGTCGTTACTCATTGGATCGATAATAGCTATTGATAAAAACAGTAATTAATAATTTCTTAGGTCTACGAAAATATTATATAATGAAACTATTTTAACGAGTTTTTTCGCGGTTTATTAAATATATAGCAGACGTTAAACACTGTCACGTAACAAAATCTGTGCTAACAGTCTGTGGACACACTAAAGTTGGCACTTGTCACTACATTAGATTTGATAAAGCACAAATCCTTCAATGAAAACAGAATCCGTGAGGCTATTGAAATTAAAAAAAAAATCATCCAAACTTCGATAGAGAAGATTGCTGGGTGCCTCCTTCTGCGTGGGATCCAGTTATGAACATAATCAAGTCGAAATCCAAACATAACACCTCACAGCTGCATGACACAACAAGCGCTTTCTGCGTTAATCAGAACAACTAATTAATTATATAAGATCTTCGGGTACGGGTACTTTTAATAACTTAAGACATCAGGACATTTGTCATCTCAGTCCACCCGTGGCCATGGTAACTGTAAAGCTTCTGAAACGTCGGGATCGTTAAATACTTCATAAATGGCGATGAAATCCATTACATTAATTTTATTATAATAATATTGATTACCTATTAGACGTCCTGACCTATATTAGCTAAGTAACAAGCCAAGGACTTGTATCAACAGAATACATTGAAGACCTTATTCGACAAGAATAAGCTGATTATTTCATGAAATTTATAATTCACCTTTCAATTTCTCCGCCATTAAATAAACGGAGAGTATCTCGTTGATGCCCCCTATCCTGGCGGAGTCTATCTGGCAGTACTGCATGCCGCCGCTCTGCAGGAACTGCTTGAACATGACGCGGTTGGCGCACATCTCCCCTGTAGCCACGCCTATGCCATACGGCCTGTAAAAGGAAATATTGTTTTTTATGGCATAAGTGGCAACGATTTTGCGGCAATGCATAACCTATTACTAATATGATAAAGTGTAAAGAGGAACTGACACCAGTAGTTACCCGTAGTACCAGACTTTCCTTTTCGTTTCGCTGGGAAATGATTTTACGCACTGCAACCGGTCCTGAGTGGGATAGGACTTGCGGATGATCCGAATCTATCAGTATCAGTAGAGGCCGTGCAAGTGGGACAGGTTTCCACCATAACTTATACTTAGGGAGGCGCCATAAGTAGCGCGTAGCGCCTGCGCCGCACTCCCAACTGCGCTGGGCGGTACATTATACACTCCTCGTCTCTGGCCCGCCCGGCCTCCTCTCTGGGACTTAACCGTCTCGCAGAAGGAGGACATTGCCTCCCAGGACGAGTAATTATCAGACATGTAATTAATGTTAATGACGTTTTTTATTACGCACCTACCCGAATTCTACCAGTAGCAGTAGACGAAAAATGTCATTGATGACTTACTGAAGGGCTTTGGAAATGGCCGCGTGGCCCAGCACGTCATCGGGAGACGTCGGCTCTTCTATCCAGATCGGTTTCAGCGGCGCCAACTGTTTCATCCACTCGATGGCCTCGCCTACGCTCCAGGCTTGGTTTGCGTCCACCATCTGTGAGAATTTCTTTTATAAAACTCAACTTTTACATACACTCGCCACTCGTCTATGGCAAGTATGTTTAATTGCTGATCACCACAATTTCGTTTTAGGGTCCAGGTTCGGAGCAAATTTTACTACCATTTTTCAATTTAGGCCGTAATCAATCAATAACAGACCGTATCGAATTGAAGTCCTCTCGGAGCACGAGAATAATGAACGAGAAACTTCATAGTGATAGTAAGTAGTAAGTAGTAGTAGTTGACTAGTATTAATAGAAGGGATGACTACTGTTTATAGAAGAGTTGACTAGTGTCTATAGAAGAGTTGACTAGTCTCTATAGAAGAGTTGACTAGTGTCTATAGAAGAGTTGACTTGTGTCTGTAGAGAGAAATTCATATAACACGACCGCCCGCCCTAGCCGAGCTAATTTCAACCAGGATTTTTGGCCGGATGACTAGATCTGTAATCTCAAAATTGCAAAATGAAAGTGGAACTGCCGGCATTTACACTCATTTTGTATGAAATAAACTACAAATATGAATCTGTAACAGTTTTTCCTAGCTACTACTTACCGAGTTTCGTATTGTCATAATACTACGTCACACATTAGGTTTAATTTATCTATTAATTCATATTCTTACCAAATAGTTATCGTCGCCAATACATTGCCGTACAGCACTGCACCTTCTGTAGTCGTCTTTGAGATTCAGTCCAACCTTCACTTTAAAATATTTAAAGCCAAGGCTTAAGTATTTGTTACACAGTTCTTCAACGAGCTCGTCGCTGTAGCCCAGCCAACCTGCAAAGGGATGAACCTTTGTTTAATTAGGTACAAATAGGCACCGACTGATATTCGTTGAATGTATACATCAATATAAGGTAGCTATATGTTACACGAATAGCATCCAGCTTCTGAGCTATCTACAAAATCTGGTGTCACGTTTTGTACGGACTAATCTATTTGACTAGCTCCAAAATTTCTGGACCGATTATAATGTAATTTCTATTTTGTCCAATTAATCAAAACCTATAAAAAAACAGCCCGTATTTATCCACTATCTGTCACTATGAGCAATATTGAATTTAGCTATTAGGCACAGCAGTTAGACCGAGCCGTCTACAGATCGTGCGCTAAGAAAGTATTTGTGAAAAATTCATACCTGTTGGCGAAAATAGGATTAGAAAATTGTAATTAACTAAACTGCAGAAGGCGCGGGCGCAGCTCGTTATTTATATCTTTAACAGTCTACAGCGCGGCTGGACTGTACAAACTTACCAACTTGCGTGGTATACGCTGGGTAACCTTGTTCCATTAACAACTTTGTCCTTTCCTCTCTGCCAGATCTCTTAGTCTTCAACATCTGTACAGCTTCTTCCTTGGTAACCACATCCGTTATGTAACGGAAATCTATCGTCGACACAAGCTCCTGATAAACGAAAAGAGAGATGTTAGTAAACAATGTGTTATCACCGTTTCTTTATCTAAACGTTAACGAGATAACTTGTTGTGTTGTGTTGTAATCATCACATGTGTGGTAATTATGAAATATGTTGTAAAAAAATATATAATGTGTTTGTGTTATGTATATGTGTGGTGATCTAAATGTGCTTAAATATTTAGTTTTTTTATATGTGAATTTATAAAGTAGATGGAATAATCATACTTTTGTAATCTTCATTTTATTTCATTATTATTGTTTTTCTTTTTTATTTCTTTCCATCCTTGATTGCACAGAAGAAGCAAATTGGTGAGGTTGAATACCGGTGTTAGGAACTATGTACTGGATGCCGACATTTATTTTCTGTTGACGCGGGGAAACGCATTTACGCGCCTTCACCTGCCCTGGCTGGGTTCCAGTGGTGTGTGGGGCTCGCGGCATAGTTCCGAATACCCATGTCATCAGTGCCGCCTTTGATGAGGTATCCCAGAAAAACGAATAATCAGGGCACCTCGACGGCCAGTGAGCTACCTAAGGGACCATCGCCTCCTCAATCAGTCTTGGTGGTTGTCTCGCACCACAGAACAACCCCACCAACTTTGTAACAGTGCCATGGGGTGAGGTTCCCATCCTCGCCCTGCTCTTCAGTCTCTTCTTCCTATAAGGTACAAAGGTAGACCCCTCCTCAGTTCGATTGGCTTCGCCCAAGGTGTCTCAAATCACACCTGGCTACTGAGCACCACCGCTACCATAAGGCTTGAACCATGGTGGGGATTGCACGCCTACGTAGCTTATGCCGAACCTAACCAATTTTGCGCACTCTAAAGGTACACCATGTTACTTCAATTTACTGTTCAGCCTTAAAGTGTTGTCATTATTGTTGTGGTCAAATAAATGTTATTCCTTCTTTCTTTCTTTTCCTTGATGTAATCTTGCACCTATCAATCGTGTTACGGTGTAGTTGAACTCCCCCGCAGCGGCTCGACCGATTTTTATAAAATCTCTGTATATCCGTTACGTCTATTCTCAGACCTACCTAATATACATGGTACAGATAGTACTGCCTGCTGAATATACATAACAAAATAGGTCGTAAGGTATTATTATTCCTGGTATTTTAGGATATCTATAATTATCATCAGAATGAATTCGCACACTATAATAACACAATTGCAGATAAATACTCGTATATGCATTGGCGTATTGCCATAGAAATATTATAGGTAGAGAAGAAGGGATGTCATATGGCAGCTAAACGGTGACAACTGGCCGTCTTGGTGAGTAGTGTAGGAAGATGAGAAATTAGTACTATCTTTGTCTATGTAATCTTGAATGCACTGAGAGAAATAAGTGGAAAAAGAGAGACAGTGTGTTCTTTTTTTTCTTAACAGGATAAGGGGGCAAACGAGTCCATAGACATCTGCATGACCGGAGGTTATGCAGGCGCGTTGCCATCCTTTAAGATGGGGTAAGCTCTTTTCTTGAATGACCCCATATCGTATCGGTTCGGAAATACCGACGTAAATAAATTAATTTAATTACGTCGGTATTATTAATTAAACTAATTTCGTAATATACTGCATTTACTGTCACTTTCGACTTAGCCTGGCTACCTATATCTATATTACTCTATGTATATTGTACAAGCTGGACGTTATAGAAAAATCATTTTTCATGGCACCTACGAACAATAAGTTAGTAGATACTTACCTAAAGTCATTAAAATTTATAGCAAATAGATACCACAACACTATAACTAAGTACGAGGAATTGTTATCAGTGAGTGCTACGTGAATATACCTACCAAGTGCCTATTTCTATACCTACATATAAATTAACCTAAATATTTTTAAGAGGTAGTGCAAATTGTTATTGCTACCTTGTTCCTGATTCCTGAATAGGAGCATGTGTTTCGTGAAGGTAAACTAGGTATGTAGAATGGGAGCCAGATGAAATCCCGTATGTCATTTTTTTTGGGTGCTCTGTGCTGACGGAAGTGTCCAGTGCTTCATCGGTTACTATAAGACACGCTGGGCGACGGTCTAGATAGATTGTGGTCGATAGACCTTCCATTCCCACAGATGGGAGGGATGCATCCCGATAGTTATTTTTAGATTAGCGAAAGTAACTATTATTATGGCCGAGGGGACCCTTCGCCCCATTTCTCACGCGCAGTAGCTAAAGTTGGCTCATGACTGGGGGAACCGTCCCCCCATCCATCATTGGCGGGGTAACATGGGACAAAGGTGTTGGAGGTATAGCTTTAGTTTGTATTTCAAGACGATATCTTTCTGATTGTTACTACCTGTTAGTAGTAAGTGCCAGTGATGCGAAAAATTACACCGTTGAGAGTGCTGTTCAAAGACTTGTTCCCCGGTGTTTTATATCTGATAGTAACTTGGAATAGGTACCAAAAACTAGCCGTTTATCAACATAAGTAGCATCCACCCAGGCTTAGCCTATGAAAACTGGCTGGATTGTTACATTCAATTTTCCTTCCTCTGGAATCATTTGTGAAAAAGTTGAGTTAGAGATTTGGAAGGTATGTCCAGCGCATTTGGCTAGTCCATTGGGATACTTTGGGAACCGTCGTGCGAGTCTCAGAGAAAAGGTGCATCAAGGTGGTGTAAATCAAAAGATTATTGTAATGGGAATAATTAAATTCACCCTTTAGGTGGCTCGAACAGTTGGTACAGCATAAGCTGAAATTCTCGGAGGACATTGTTATATACCAGCATCTGTATGAAGGTTTTCTATAGCTATATATTACATAGGTCGGCCCATGTGTTCGTTACCTCGGGTTCCATGTCCACCAGAAGCCTCCACAAGGGTTTGTTCTCCAGCCGCGCCCACAGGTCCCACAGCGAGTTAAGAATGGCCGCGACGGCTAAATGAGCCACTCCCTTTTCAGGTCCAATCTGTAAAACATACAATATTTCAAGGATATCGTCATACAACGTTAGTGGCACCTGTCTTGTTTATCATTTAAGAGGTCCTTAAACTGACAAGATTCATTTGAATAATAATGAAAATAGGATTTGACATAAGTAACTTTATAGGATGTCTTTGAAGTAATTCCAAGGCCTGAGTACAATCGGCGAATAAAATATCCGCGTGCCCTGCTTTTAAATATTGATTGTTTAAAATTTCCAATGTAGACAAACACGGTATCACATATGTACTACAAACACGGTATCACATATGTACTACAAACACGGTATCACATATGTACTACAAACACGGTATCACATATGTACTACAATCGGCGTCAACTCACAGTTATCCAAGTTAGTTACTTCAACTTTTTTTATTTGAGACTAATGTATGTATTTGGTATATAAAATTACTGTATCTAATACATAAAATTCGCGTGTTACACTTTGCCTTTACTCCCGGGCCCCACTAGTCTTAGTACTTTTGTAAAATTTTCTTTAACATATGGGGTCACCCGAAACTTTTCTAAAATAAATTGTTGAATGATTAGGGGGGCCCTCAAATCTAAGCCCCCGGCCCCAGCAGAACTTAGTCCGGTGCTGGTCACAGGAAACACAAACACTGTGACCAATCACCTGCCACCGGCTTGAGCGATTTTTATGAAATGTTCTATGTCAGTAGATTTTTATGAAATATTCTATGTCAGTAGATTTTTATGAAATATTCAATGTCTATGTCATATTAGGTAAGTCTAAAGATCGATCGGTAATTATAAGTAGTTCAATTCTTTATTCCGATGTCTCCACGGAATTGAAATTTATACGGGTGAAATTGTGAGGCGCAGCTGGTAATCATTTAAAGGTAATGTAATATACATACCCATCTCATCTGAGAGTCGTTGGTGATCCGTCGCCAGAATGTCGCGAAGTCGGCGAAGATATCAGCAGCGTTCTGCCCCACCACGAACTTCTTCATGGCCCGTATCGTCAGCACCACCACCTCAGTCCCCCGCCCGCAGGTAAATGTGAGTCCAAACCCCTGCTTACCATTCTCAGTGGTGATGGTGACATAAGCACAAGAGTAATTCGGATCTGTGTGCTGTAATTAAAATAACATTTCATGGTTTGAAAATTCTGTAAAGGATAAATTTATTAATAGGAATAATAAATAAACTAGAGTTTTAGTATCACATAACGCCATGCTGCATTGCAGTCAGGCTGTCGCGAGATAGGCATGCTGTCGCGTTTCGTGTGGTTTGTGATTCGGTGAGGGGAGGAGAAAAGGAGTGCAAATAATGCTACGATTGCTCCTTTGCCCATCTATACTATAAACAAAATACTTTATTTTGTTTCATAAAAGTAAGCATATCAAATAAATAAGTTCATCAAACAAAGAATGCGCAGTAATTATCTTCGATGTTGCGCGGTATAACTTATGAAGAACTAAAAAAAATATTTTAAAAATAATAGACACAATATTTACAACTACGTCATAAACCTTGGGGTGTAAAACCCCCAAGGTTGTGTCAAATTAAAAAAAAATTCAAAAGTCCCAACTCAAGAAATTCTTTTTTTGTCATTGGAACATGGAAAAATAGATTTATAAACTGTAAATCCTAGAAGTCATAATCATGACATGATATATAGTGTGGTGCAGCCGTACAAGTCTAATCTACACTCGTTTTCAGATCTTCAAAGGCAGCAGACGAATCTATAAGTACTGGGTAGCTACTTAAGGTTATTATTTTTATTATTGTTACTAAGAGAAATTAACGAGCCTCAATGGTCCAGTGGTTTGCGCTACGCACTCGCACTCGGGTAGCCCCGGTTCAATCCCGGCCATGTACCAGTGAGTTTTTCTAACTTAAGTACATTTTCTGAGTGCTCTTACGGTGAAGGAAAACATCGTGAGTTAACCCGGATTTGTGTATTCGAATTCGACCTAATCTAGGGTTGGGCTTAGTTTCCCTTCTGGGTTACAGAGGACGGATGACAGTCTCTCCGTGTAAAAACTGGAGCCCCCGACCACCTTAGGTGGTGGACCCGGATATCGAATGATAAGGAAACGGGATAAGGCTAGGAAAAGAAAAAGACTAAGAGAAGTTACTGAATTTTCAGATAAAGTCCGCTGTTTATTTGCACATTGATGTTTTTAATGTTATTATCTACTATGGTATCTACAGACAAAATAGTAATTTCTTGTGCGTCTCATTCTTGCGTGATTGTGTAACAAACACCCAAAACTTATTTGTGGGTAGGAACGGTGCTTGGATCAAATTAATAGGCGATACAAAATTAATAACGACAAAAAGTATATGCGCTTAATAGAGTATACTTTAACTTTACGTGGTGTAGTGTAAGGCATTAGTGACTTATTCTAATAACGCGATTCAATTATTTTCAGTGACTTACTCTAATAAAACGCGCTGATAAGTCGTCGTATTTACTATATAATTTACAAAAGAAACTGTTGGATATCGACACATAAATAAATACATGACTAGAAACAATTGAATATTTTTTGTATCCTTACCAAGGCGTCGGATCCGTGACCGCCCAGCGAAGTAGGGAACCTGACGTCCTTTACGTCCAACTGCACAATTTTCAAACCATTCTTGTTAAGAGGAGGCATTGTATTACGTGCAGATAGCTCCGGTAAGTTTTGTAAACTAAATAGATGCCACGAAAACTGTTCTTCACATTGACCTTGTTTAAAACGTAATCTTTGTTAATGCATATTGATTACGTAATATTTACATAAACATTTATAATTATTCTCAGATCTTTAAGCGAAGTTATTGTAAACATTTTAGGTGAATCTTGTTTAAAAAAATCGTATCACGGTGTTTGCGTTCATACTCGTCCGATACGGCTTGACCGATTATCGGTAGATGATTTTGTGTATCCGGTAGGTGTGAGAGAGAGAGAGAGACTCCGAATAGTCGTCGAGCTTCGCGCTCCGATTAGTCGTCGAGCTTTTCGCTCCGACCAGTCGTCGAGCTGCTCTCCAAACAGTCGTCGAGCTGCTCTCCAAACAGTCGTCGAGCTGCTCTCCAAACAGTCGTCGAGCTGCTCTCCAAACA
>JAFELO010000014.1:1041744-1106264 GCA_017140195.1 Eumaeus atala | reverse complement strand
ATAAATTCAAATATGGCGTTCTATTTTCGAAAGGATGATGGAATATAATATAATAAATTTTGATTGCCTATCTTTTTTTAAGTTAGTCGTTTCGGCCAGTTATCAATCAGCCTAGTATATATATATATACACACACTCACACGAGGGTGGATCTAACAGTTCGTGGCCTAACCTACATGGAGCTATGACATCTTTTTAAATGTACCGTCATTTGTTAGTGTGTGTCATATTGATTTATTGTGCGCAGTTTCATTCCGATACTGCACAATATCAATTTTCTGTGATTATTTAAAGCAATCTGACGCTGGATGAAAGCTGGGTTCACCACCATACTCCTGAATCAAAGCAACAATCCAAACAATGGTAAAGATCAGACTCTCCTACACTGAAAAAGGCTAAGGTCGTTTTGTCGACTGACAAAGTCATGGCTTCCGTTTTTTGGGCAGCGAAGGGCATTATTTTTGTAGATTATTTACCGAAAGGTCAAACTATAAATTCTAGTTATTATTGTAACCTTTTACGGAGTCTCCGGAAGAAATAAAAGAAAAAAGGCCGGAAATGTTGCGTAAGAAAGTTTTGTTTCATCAAGACAATGCACGTGTTCACACTTCGTTTGAAACAATGTCTGTAATCCATGATTGTGGCTACGAATTGCTGCCCCACCCACCTTATTCGCCGGATTTAGCCCCCTCGGATTATCATTTATTTTCAAAATTAAAAAAACATTTGTGTGGCTCGAAATTTTCGACCAAAGATGTTATTGAGATTATGATAGTCGCAGTAAACGATTATTTCGCCGACCTTCCGGAATCTTTTTTTTTTTCGAGGGGATAAACAAGTTGCAGGTCAGGTGGAAGAAGTGTGTTGAACTAGATGGAGACTATGTCGAAAAATAAAATAAATTTAGATCCACCCTCGTATATATATATATATATATTAGTAACAGCTATGCTAGGTTACACATATAGTCCCCACCATGGTTCAAGCCTTGTCGTGGCGGTGAGGCTTAGTTCAAGATCTTTGCACCCCCCTTTGCGCCTTTGTAAGATAAGTGGACCTAAGAGCAACTTTAGGTGGCGCATTTGCGCACGGGGCAAGGAGCGAGGATGGGACCTCACCCCATTGCACTGTCACAAAGTCGGCGGGGTTGTCTTGTAATGCGGGGCAACCCCACGATTGGGGCGATGATTGTCTAGAGAACAACCTATCTGCATGTCACGCTGATATCTGTAACTCTCGGTGATCACACAATGTTATCTGGACGTACCTCCGGAGATCGCTTGCCTCTGGAATTTATAGTCATATTCGGTGTACAGCACATAGAAATTACTATTCATGTAGAGAAAGCCTGTTACTATACTAATCTGTCTTTAATAATGTAATAAATTAAATGATATATTTTATTTAAGTCTTCACGCCAGTTTCCTAATGGGGTTAGATAGAACGGAGCGCCATTTATTTTAAAATTGATTCTCTATTATACGTAGTGAGGGGGCAAGACAGGTATCTAAGTATGAAATGTGACACTCCTTTCCCTCTGCTTACCCCATTGAAGCACTGGCGTGAAATAGCGTGCTGTTAGTGTCTAGTAGTTATTACTAGTGAATTAGCGGTTTGGGCAGAAGCATCAGCCAACAACAGCGTTTAGTGGGAATTGCGACACAATTTCCTCAAGACTGCATTATGTCAACTTTACGCTTAGATGTGTCTGGGACAATTATCACTATTTTACCTCTCTCTTTTAGGAAAACTCCTAACATTTGTCAGAAATTCGAATATGGTAATTCCAGTGCGCCTTTAAGCGAAATTTCTGCATACCTTATCTTGTACATCTGTCAATTTCATTTGGCCAGATGCTATGTTCTCGGTCGCATCAGGAAGGTTTTCATTTGGCTTTTAAAATATTTAATTAAATAACAGGACATTTCTTCTTGGGCTTATTTGGTGTTCATCAAGACCAAGATAAAGGGAAGCCATAATTGCTTTAATTTTGATGAAGATTTGCCATATCAAAGTTTCAAACTCTTTATGCGATTTGCTGTTAGCAACAGGTGTGTAATATTTGGGTCTCATCATATTATCTTATTTTCATTATAGGTCTCATCATATATGTTAATCCAGCCCCGTACAAAACACTTTTGCTACAGCGAGTAGACTACGGAAATATATTAATTTCATGTTTATTATGAATTTATGAAATGTTATAGATTTATGATTTTTATTAATAGATATTAAATATCCATGATCTTGGCGGTATTCGAACCTGCAAATATATATATAGCTATATATAGCTATAAGGTACATGGAGTGCTACTGACTACTACCACTTAATAATAGTATTTTTCAATTTTCAAAATACTTGCATCATTTTGTGTCTGTTGATATAACATAAACCGTCCAAATTTCAAATATATCTAATGGTACTATAATCTCAGAGTAAAATGTCTGTGACATGCGGACGTACAGACGGACATAAAGAAACTGTAAGAGTTCCGTTGATTTGCCATTTCGCAAATTGGTAACCTAACAAAACACATGTAATTAATTCTGTTAATCTCATTCGTGATTTTTAACCGGTTAATGTCTAACTTGAATAAGGCGTGCGATGTATCAGTAAAAGTTCCTTCTAATTCGCACGCGGTCCCTATAACGGTGTAAAGTAAATGAAAGACATAAGAATATAATACTAAAACATTTATTGTAATTATCAACACTTATAGTATATGTAAAATATGTGGACTATATATATAAGACATTGTACATAAAATATTGTAAAAGTCACAAATATAAACTTTGTCATCGGCGACTGGAGATATAAACATATAAAATAAAACGTTACTTTTGTCTTCTCCTTTTGATTAAAAATTATATCTTATAATTTAAAGAAAAAAGTTGTCACTTCTACCGAATGTGGAGCGATCATTGCATTTTCCTCTTAATGTCGGAATATCCGCTACAGGCAGCACTAGTAGTTTTTCTTCGGAATTTATGCTGTGAAGGCGAGCAGCAGCCCAACACACTCATAGTCTGCAGATTGCATAGAGTTGAACTGTAACATTTATTATTCAACCATAGAGACCATTAAACAAGTTATATTGTAGTACAACGGTATTAAATCACCCTTCTATTGTGCACTAATGGATATTTTTTAACCTTCAGAGTAATCTTTACTCAACACTAGAAGGGGAAGTGGCATCAGCAGGAGGAGGTGGTGCATGTAGTATAAAACTACTACATCCTACTAGATTAGAGACATTCAACACCACCAATAAAACAACTTTGAATTGACTTTGCATTTTTCAACATTATAAAGTTATATTGCACCCGCTGTTAAATTGTTGGTCGAAGGCTTATATATAATTATTATGATTACTTTATATTTATTATTACTTAGATAGTCCTAATTTAAGACTACATTTAAGTGTGATATATGCACATCTTATACAATATCTTCTGATCTTAAGTAGTGTAGATAAATGCTTCTATTATTGCATATGTCATGGACTTAACTTGCCTTAGTTTATAACTTGGACAATTCTAAACTAGAGTATATCTCACAATTAAAACAATCGAATTGTCACAAAGGCACAAGATAATGTTTAGTCTTGAAAATTTTATTTTTACCAATTTAGTCCGATACCTTAGAAAAAGTGATATGTTACGTTCTAAAAAATATACATCACAATGTGCAACTAATTTTTTTTTGGAAAAGGTTTATTATTAACAAGATTCAAAAAATAAATCTCTCGTTTGAACTTTTAGTATTTATTTTGGAATGTAGAAATGTTAGTATGTAGAATAGTTTTCATTTTGTCCATCACTATTTTATTGACATTTATACCTCATATTCACAGTACTAGTAGATGATGCCTGCAACTAAATTGGGGGCACTTAGGGACGTACCTCTAGCTCACATGATACATGCAATGAAAGTGACAGCTATGCAGTCACATTCTGATTTCTTGTGGCCCATTGGGAAGGATGTAAAGAAGGAGAGCACCATTGAAAATATGGCACTAGCTTATTTTTCTATTGTTATATTGCATACATTTTCTACATAGATGTGTGTATTGATTGTGTTAAAACATAACTCTTAATTTGCGCTCAAGTATAGTAAACTCTAAGTTTGTGTAACATTGGTAATAACCAGCTTTTTAATGTGCCATGAACAGTAAGATTGAAGTATGTGACTGATTTAGAAATGAGGAGGGAACAAATCTGCATAACAATTATTATTTTACTTTTTGATTCTGCCTTAGATTTTGTGCTTTTTTTGCTTTGGTTTAGTTTCTACTATGTATAGCCGCCAACTCCTTTACAATTTGCCTTTCACCACACTCCCAAAGGACCGTTGACAGTCTGCCCACTGTACCATAATCATCATTCCTTATCCAGTCCAAGAGGAGCTTGTAACGAGCCTGGAACAAAAATTATAACAAACAATAAAAACACTGTATGGTAAAATTCCTACAAATCAACAGTTACAGCAAGTAATTACCATGTCTATTGTAAGTATAATTCATGCAGGAAATACCTTATTTAATGATAGTGCCGATTTACTTTTTTACTCTATAGCCAATCCTTATATTAATTAATCATACAGTGATTGAATTTAACGCACATGCACTGCTCTAAACTATTTATATATTAACATATCTATATTAACATATCAGTGAATTTTCCACTTTTTGTATTACGAATGGTATGAAAACATAAATAATATAGTATTTATGATCTTCTTAGATAAATATTTTGAATAATCTTAGTATAAAATAATCCTTACATTCCAATTCTGTTTAATACTTAGTATATCTTATATCTTGTGGATTACTCGACAAGATAGAGAGGCATGTTTAACATGTATCATGTTTAATCTATTTCTAGATATAATTTGTATTATATTCTTTAAGAATAATAATTAATGTTGTTTTCATTCATATATCTATATATGTTAGATGTGAGGAGCAGAGGATTGTTTTCGTTCATATATCTATATATGTTAGATGTGAGGAGCAGAGGATTGTTTTCGTTCATATATCTATATATGCTAGATGTGAGGAGCGGAGGATTGTTTTCGTTCATATATCTATATATGTTAGATGTGAGGAGCGGAGGATTGTTATTTGACATCTGATAAAAAAACCTATTTGTTTACTGATGTCGATGATGATGATGGTGTCAGATTATTTATTACGGCACTTGTTATTTGTAAAGGGATTGAGCTGAGTTATGTTATGAGAGGAATTATAAAAGTCAAATATCATAAGTCAGATAAAAATAATGAGTATGAGCCTGTCTATAATTTTTTTTTGTGTCAAAGCAATATGGCAAGCCATAAAAGAAGTGGCAGGTACAAAAAATACATTTTTTAGAAACCTCACCTCTACCACACCATGTTTAGCCATGTCAATTTCCATAGTTTCAATTTCTCCCTGTTTATACCCCAGCTTCCTAAAGAACCTGTGCCAGTTCCTGCCAAGATGTTTTGAAATATAATCCAGATACTCACGGTCTGCCTATAACAAATAAATTAAATTCTGACTATATCATTTCTGTTGTTAAATTATTAAAACAATATTATAATTACAAGGTTATTATATATTATGTATATATATATATATATATATTATAATAACTAAAGATTACGTTATAACATGCATTTTACATATTTAAGCCTTCCTCAGCACTAACAACAAATTTTCCCCAAAAGGGATTCTCTTTTTAGTCTAGTTATAATGCATATTATCTCTACATTTTCAATTTTTTTTTAACATAGCATATTCCTCAGTTGCACATTTTCTGTTTAGGAGCAGTAATAGAATGTGATGAACATAATTGTATTGTCGTTATTTGTAACATGGACGTTATTAGGTCCCTGAAATTAATGAACAGTAGATTTTCCAATGGGGTTGTTGTGTTAACTTAAACAGATCAATAAATCAAGCTTTAAATATCTCTGTCGAAAAGATAATTTTATTTATTAATAAAGTCTATAATGATAAACAGATTTGAACTTAAGTTATTAACCTATAACAACCAAGTTCAAACTTATATTCCATTGAGAAAAATATTTTAAACGTTTGTGATTGAAGACAAAACTAAACTTGTAGAACAGTAATTAATAATTTACAAAGATATCAAATAATATTAATAGAGGTGCTGTACTTATCCAAAAACGGACATTTGGATAATGTTAAAAGTAATAAATAATAATTACTTCAATGTTCATTTCAATGTTAAGTTTTTCAAAACCCTAAAAACCAACATTATGTAAGAAAAAATTACTACATGTTCTCATGCATATTTGAAGTACTTGTCACGTCTTCTTCATACATAGCTTTTAGGGTGCATAATATGATGGACAGTATCTAATAATAAGTATATTTTAGTAAATAAGTTATTAGAGTACTGTCATGATTAATCAAGTCGAATATATATTTATTAAGTTCCGTGATGGAATATTTGCTTTGTTCTTTTGTAATGTTTGTTTATTCGACACCTTGAGGCATCAAACTGACTCATCAAGTATTGATCACAATAATTCATAACAAGTAATCCACTTACTTACTCCCTCCTTCCCAAATTGTCCACTCTAAGACTTGTAATTAATTTAATATTTTATTTATTGAATAGATCTGCCAAAAAATCTTCTATTTGCATGACAGTAAATTAATTTTACTTACCTAACTTTACTATCAAACAATATTGGGCCAATGACAATATTTTCCTACTGTTAATTTTTACTTAATAAAAATATTACCTTCTTATTAGACTCTAGTATAAGCTGGATTAGGTCAGTTTTTTCAACTTCCTCATCATCTTCACCATCAGCTGCTGTAGTACTTTTAGTATGATCATGTTGGCCATGAACTGGACCCATGTAGTAAACAAACTCATTTCCCCAACGCACATTGTTCGAGTTTACTATATTGATAACATTTCCCGTTGCTAGTAACAAAAGTAATAATTAGTATCACCATCAGCTAAAAAACATATATATGGAACTTTTTTGTCTTTTTTCATATATTACCTTGAGTATTTACGTTGCTACTTGAAGGACTAGAAGGTTCTTCCGTAGGATCAGAACTTTCTTTGTTTGGCACTGAGGAAGATTTTTTTAATTTGGGTTTCTTGGATTTTTTTATACCTTCGGTATCAATACGAATTTCTTCTTCCTGGTTCGAATAATCAACGTTTTCATTTCGCGCTTCTGGTCCAAAGTTAGTATCGCTAGAATGTCCTTCTTGCCTTGGAGGTCGAGGCACTGCATCAGATTTAAGATTCCGAAAAATCTCAAAAAACTTTGCACTTATCTTGCTAGACATATTTAGAAAAGTTTGAAATTTTATTATGTATTATCTGTCAAATTACTTATTACAAGACTTAGACACACATTTGGCATAAAATTTAAAAGTCAAACAACTTCTCACTATGTACTTGTTAACTTCTATTTATATAGGCAAACAAGTCACATTAGTGTAATAGTGAGTTCTCACAATCTTGAAAGTATAAATAAAGCGAAGGCAAGGGATAAAAACCCCAATTCAAGTGACGCACAACTAGTAAACTTGTTCTTTTAGTCTTTGTACAAGTGGAAAAAAATTCGTGAAGTGTCAACTAAATATGAAATAAACCTGATATAAATTAATAGCAATACTTCAATCTTCCCATCACAATACGTACTCTTTCCAAAGAGAATGTAACTATTACATTTTCTGTGATAATACTAGTAAACTATTTCTACAAAGTGAATGTAACTACATTCTCCTTGCTATTTCTATATAGTTTGTAATCGTACCGGGAGCGTGGAATTTACTTTTATGGCAATAAATGAACCCGAATTATCGTACTTTTTAGCTCACTGAACTTAGCTTTTTTCATGCAATTTTGTATAAACGTGTAATCGTTGAAGTTCGAGAATTTTACATCCATCATTTTCATATTTCAATCACATATATCAATCACATATTTGTTATGGGGGCCAACTTCAGTTGGCCCCCATAACAAATATATCGCGTTCTATCGTGTAAAATAGTTCAGATCTTTTAGTAATCATCTTATGTTTGTGATTAGAATTGTTCAATCGTAAATATAACCTAAATGTTAATTAACTAAGGCATTTGATTAAAAAAGCATATATACTGAACCTAGCCCCACATAATGTAAAAGTAATTTCCGAATTAATTTTATACTTATTAATCTTCCTTCCTTCATCGTTTGTTCGACATTAGAATCATTAGTTTGGCTCTTGTTTTATAAAAAACAGAAAAACAATGTTGCATTCTGCAATTGCCCTCCCCTTAAAAGATATTTTGTGAACTGTCGCATATATTACTATATAGTATTATTTATTAATAGTATTGATTATCGTTAGGTAGATCAAGAATTGTAATTATTGGAAGGAAAATTCTTGATAATTGTTTTTTGTGCTTGATAGCGGCCGCAAACTATATAGTATATAGCGCCTACATATAGACACTTGTTATGGCCTGGTCACACTACTGGACAACGTCGTAAAAAGTGACGGTAAACACAATTTAATTTTCAGATGCAATTGACTAATTCAGAGCGGTTGGTTCATAATTCATAGTATTGGCGAGACGTACCTCCACGGTTATGCCAACCCATTTTGGCTACAATACAGCTAACAAAGATACTAAAATCCCGTTATCTGATAGTACTTAGGTACTTGGTATCCAATTTTAGTATTGTAATACCGATGAAGTAAAGTTGCATTCGTTTTTAACATAAAATATGTAAATACATAAGACATGTAACTGAGGGATGCTTTTTGTCGTGTGTAATTGGAACGATCACCCAATCGCCATATCAAATTGTATGGAGGATTCCAAGTTTTTGATTATGCTAATACTTTGCGAGATATTTGCTTCTGAAATCCGACCCCCTCCGGTCGGGTAACATTTTTACCACTTAAACTTTGAAACTACAGAGGGGAAAATTGTAAAAGAATTCAGTAAAAACTTTCAACGAATATTGGTTTGAACAAAATCGATGTGGTGGTTAAGAGATATACAATTTTTTTTGGTTTGCTGCTACAGAACCCTTCACAGACGAGACCGACTCACTCTTGGCCTGATTTTTCTAATCTATACTATAACAATGTTTCATCGACAGATCACTTTATTTGGAATCAATTCTTTTTGTTACTAAAATGGACGAACTAGAGAGACATTTGCTTTTTCTTTCTGCACTAATGGACAAGCTGGCTTTCCTACTCTACCTATAACAGGAATAAAATTTTGAAATAACATTGTATGTAGACGTGGGAGTAATCAGGCGGGGAAAAAGATTTTATATTTTTATTTCGACTGTCATATTATGATCTAGATTTCTTTTTCTAAATAAATGTCAAACAATTTAATGTATACAACGTAAATGGATTTAACATAAAAATATCTTCATTATCACAATTAAATGAATACCAGAAATAATTACGTACCGTCGTTAAACGATCTTGTTAGATTTTTGCACGTGAAACCAGTTTTGGCGAAATCTTGTTCCCCCACCAGAAAAGAAAAGAATGAGTCTAGTGCAACTGCTGATGCCGCCGGTGGAGGTGACGTTCCATCGTCTCAAAAACATTCACCTTGTGGCGAGATACATAATATTAAAACGGATACAGCTAGCAACAGAGGTAAAACAGGTGCTGGGGTGACTGGATCACGTAAAAGACGATGTCGTGAAAAAAGCAGATCCACCGTCGTAGAGGTAGAAGATGTGCCCGCCAAAGCAGATGATGTTGTCTGGTCTGCACGAGACACTAATCCTGGTTTACTTCGTCACATACATAACGCTGCGCGGCATAGGCTTCCCCAATGTTTTGAGGGCGCCACTATATCTGTGAAGCAAGGAGCTAAAAGCAACTGGATTTTAGGACACTGCATGTCATTCAGCTCGGTGTCTCCCGGGGGGTATAAAGTTTTGTTGTCACACGTCGATAAAGTGAATGCCGATACAACAGTGCCATATTTTGTAATGGAAGCGGCGCCAGGTGGACAAATGAGTTGCGAGTTTCGAGTTAGCCCGAGTCATGGGACGAGAGCAACACTTGTAGCCCAGATAGCTGACAAAGAGTTATATAACTTCGAGAGCATTCTTGACGCCTACTTCAACAGTTCTACTGCATCGATTATCGCTGTCAACAGGGAGTATATTGCTCTTCACTATCTCAAGGTGATTGTACTTTATTATTCTAGTTCATTAAATGAACTAAGTAGATCCACGATAAGCAGCATGGGTTGATAGCCAGAACAAAAGGCTGTATCGGTACCATAGAGATAATAAAGATAGAGATAGGATGCCATAGGCGGTCCAATGACGGCGATAAAGAGACAGGTGATAGAGAAGGAAAATGTGAACGCATTACAGTGTTTGTCCGTATAATCTTGCTTGCGTGTTGCGAAGATAGAAATAATTGTAAAAAGAGACACCGACGGCCCCTGCCTCCCTTCAACTCACATCTGACAAACATCATAGTCCCCCCGACCATGATGTTTGTCAGATATGAGTTTAGGACATAACGCGAACTGACTATTATAGGCTATATAATTACAGTAATTATTAAGGTTCGCGGTTCTAATATTAACGTTATCTACTCAGTCACCGGCACTGGCCGGCTAGTTTTTAATACTATGTGTATGTTTGGTTTGTTAGGCAATAACGAACCACATATCTGTGGGTGGCGAGATGGTCGCTCGCGGCCAGGGCGACTTCGTGAGCTCCGCGTCGGGCGCCGCCAGGTGGGCGGATGAGGACAACTCGCTCAGTGCCACGCTGGGTAACCGCGGCCTGGACTTTTGCTTCGCGAAGAACATTCACCCGTACCTCACTGTGGCCGCCATGCTGGAGGTGAATTTTTGACTGCAAACTTTTAAACGTTATACTAAAATATAATATAAATAATACACCAGAAATGTTTTATAGATAGTTTTCTTTACAGAATAGGGGGGATACGAGGAATCTGATATAGTATTGTAAGTGATGGCACCATGATGCATTCTCACCGCTCACTTACATGGTCGCAAAGTGAGAGATATACAACCAGGTTTCACGCTTTGTGTTTCCGGTGGCCCAAAGGAGAGGTGGACAAAGGAACATGCATATGGGCGCACGTCTGTGGGTCGTCGGCGGTCATCAAACATATGCGACTGCTTGTTTGCGCCTACAAAATATAATTATGCTTCATATTTGTCGTCTTCATCACCAAGTTTTAGCGTTAATTGGTAACGTCCATCTGTGCATAGACCATGGTATACCAATGGATGGACCTTACCAATGAACGCTCTAGTGGCTTGTCAGGTCTTGAGATCATATTAATAAGCAGTTCTGCAAGCATAGTAATATATTATAGTTGTCCTACACCCTTCCCTTTTATCAGCATCGAGATTATAAGAAACAGGAGAACTTCTTCAATAAAGATACATATATGTTTGAAATATTAATTGAACTTACATTTTTTAAATGTTATAAAATATCGATACAAAAACAACACATCTTAACGCCAGTTCATGGGATAGGTTACATATTCTATCTGACAAAAAAAACACCCAACGTAGCACGTTCAATAGCTCGCTGAGCTACTGCAATCTTGCGGGCCAGTCCTAAATTAAGAGGCCATATTTCGGCCCCGTATGTCATTACGTGGAAAACGCATCGGTTGAATCGGTTTGTCTTCAACCGATGCGTTGCTGCTGCCCTACCCAACCGAATCCTTCTATCGGCTTCCTTCTCGAAGATTACTTACTTTAGATCTACCTAATTGCAAGGAATGCAATGCACGCCTTCTAGAATAACACCATCGACATTGACCGGCCTAGGGAGAATGTGTCCGTGGAACATGACCTTTGTCATGTCGAAGTTCATCCTAAGGCCAATTTGTCGGGAGGATAAATTTTGTGCAACATTTCCTGCAAGCTCTCCGACGATTCGGCCAACACAACGATATCGTCGGCGAAACGAAGATGTGAGAGGTACTCGCCATCAATATTTATGCGGAATTCTATTTAAAGGCTTAAAGACGTCCTCCAAAGCGTTAGTGAATAATTTCGGGAAAACAACATCCCCCTGTCGCACTACTCGATGCAATTGGATCGGCCTTTTTGGACTTCCCAGAATCAGAACGGACACAAAATCAATGTCATATAAAGCTCTCACTACTTTGACATATCACCAATCGACCTGACATCGCTGCAAAGCTTCCAGAAACAGCCGAGATTTCGACAGAGTCGAAAGCTTTTACATAGTCCTCCACAAAGGCAAGGCACTGATTGTACTCATGTCTTTTGTACAACTTGCCTTCTGATGAAAATGTGGTCCATGGTGCTAAATACTCTGCGATACCAGCTCCGGTGGCTGGAATTCGTCAAGCTTTGTGGTGGGAGGATTCGTCAAAACTATTGAGAACAGTGAAGATAAAAATCCCAACCCTTTTTTTAAAGAATTGAACGAATGGAGGAATTTGAAATTTGGTACAGCTATAAAAATATATGGCGAAGTTGTGCAAAAAGCTCAGATTTTAACATGTTATGGATTATATTCTATTACTTTCATTAAATAATACGATACGGACTTAATGGTACGCATACATTCGATCACTTGTGTAAAACGCGTTATATGATGAAAGTATCAACTGACAAACACATAATTAGTTGTTTCTTCTAATCAGAGTCGAATTTCGATGACTGTGTAATCACTACTATTTATAAACTCATCAGCTCAGTATGTAGAGAAGGAATGACAAATAACATGTTGAACGTTATGTCACAGGTTGGCTTCGCTGTGCGGCGCGCAGTAGCGACGCTGGCATACGAGTGGAACACGGACGAGTGGACAGTGCGTGGCTCCATGGACTCGGACGGGCTGGTGGGAGCGACGCTGCACAGGGCCCTAGGCGGCAAGCGCGCCAAGCTTGCCTGTGCTATATCGGCCCTCCTCAATCATCCCAACGACAAGTTCAGGCTTGGATTTGGTGTTACAGCTACGCTCGATTGACGAGTTTTCTTTGAGTAAATGCTAAGCTAGAATGTATTAACTTTACTACTTTTGGTTAATGCTGTTGGTTTAATGCCTTTGGCGTTCTATCCGGTACTCGTTAGGTTTCAGCGCAGTGCTAGAATATTTAAATCTGTACAGTTATGTCCATCTCGAGATATGGCGAATTAGACAAGCACGGGGTCTGACGAAATTCTATAGACAATGAAAACCTTACAATTTGCTCGTTATTCAATTCTACAATAGATTACTACAAACCATGGGTTCTCAGCCATTTTTGGGCTCTTTGGAAGTATGGTACTTTACGTATTCTCGCTACGGATGTACATTATATTACTAAATAAAATCTAGATCTCATGCATAGAAAAATAATGTTATCTTTAAAACGAGCTACATATTTTTAGGTGATTTTGCGTACGTTTTTATTTTGATTTTGTTGGTTACATGGATATTGTTTGATGCTAATATTACTTAGATTATCTTATATACCTATTTTTATTTCTTTAGGTAACAGTACTATTAAATAGTTTGGAATATTAGTGTTTTATTAGTTTAACACACCTTTAAGCATAACAAATCTTATATAGTGTAAGCCGATTTATATCCTAATGATTATGGGGACATTAACACACGAATAATTGGTTATGGTCTGATTTTGAAGACTCCAGCCGTAGATGTGCCGGAAAATAAAAATATACTTGATTATAAGGTTTCTAAACGAAGTCAAAGTGAATTTTATCCACAAACGCTATATCTAATTGTACCTATGTGTCTTTATCGTCAGTGAACTATTACGTCTCATCGTATTTCATTTTACACATTTGGAATAAAATAAAAATACAACAATGTTTCACATAGAAAAGTTTTTAGGCGATCAGCTACTTTTTATTTACTCCTAACTGTTCTACATTTCCTTGTATAAAGCAAAATAAAAAACTTACCAGTCTGTTCTTTGTGTATCAAGTCCCAAGATGTTTGTTGAAATGTTTTTTTTTTTCAATTCACTAGAACACAGAACTATCGGCTCCTCTTAAAAATTCATTTGAGATTGCACCGATAACGATAATGTAGGCGTGTATTATTCGAGTGCGAGGAAAGCGACGTTGTAGCCGTAGAGACTTGGGCGGGCGCGTGCGCGAGACTTGGGCGGGCACTATTTGCCGCCCTAACCTCTGAGCCACGGCAAAACCGCCCCAACTATTTGTACATAGGGCTCTCACTCGTTGTGCTCGTCCGGCTAGTCGTTGTGTAGGCGTGCGGACCGCCTTCGTTGCAGTGTGTTTCTTAGAGCGTGGCGAGCGATGGCCGCGCGCAAGGTCGCGTGTTCGGCGCAGTAATGGTTATGGAGCGGCTGGCGGACTTCGTCAGCAAGTCGCTCGAGGGTGGCGAAGCACCCGCGCCGCCGCCGGAGCCCGGAGAGGCCGAGGATGTGGACGAGGAGGTAGACATCACGGCTCTCGAAGTCAAGGCGCCGCCGGCGAAAAGACCGCGGAATTGGCTGCTGTCGCCTCTGCCGGTGCCACGCTGCAAGAGAGAAGATGATGATGATGAACATAAACATGGTAAGTGGAATACTGATGTACAGTTGGCATTAAAACTCAGCAAAGATCCAGATTTTTGAAACGGTGACATAGAAAACTTCAATCTGTTCAAATCAAACTTTGATTCTGACTGTACGGGTACATCCAACCTATATCGTACTTAGCTTAACCATATCATACGTTATTCTAATTTGCATCGTCACCACTTTAATGTCCCAAAGTCTACAACTGTGCGTTTGAAGCGCAACTTCCTACCGCGCACAACATCGACGTGGAACCAGCTGCCACTTCTTCAAGAAAAGGGCTTAATCCCATCTTAAAGGACGGCTACGCGCCTGCTTAATCTCGGGTCTCGGTCTATGGGTGGCGGTAGTTACCTGCCACTGCTCGTTTGCCCCTTATCCTACAAAAAACGTATCTACCGGCACAAACGTATATGAGTTAGTCCGTATATTGAATAACTATCTGACCCGTGACCACTTTTTTTTATAAAAAATTAAATTGACTGTTAGATATTTTCTGTTAAACATACACATCCGTAGGGGTCGTACTTTTTAAAAATCCCTACTTTTATATTATATACGGGCATGTAGTTTCTAAGATTCCATGATGAGTGAATGAATTAGTGAGCGAGTGACTGACTGACTGCACCTTAAATTTATACATATGTTACGGCTAGAATCCTAAGTGCCGCTTCTTGTACAATTATCCAATTGTTTTCGGGTAAAGCTATATCTTTCCGGCTATAGCAGGATCTAGCCAAACTAAGAAGTCGATATCATGCCGGCTATAACTTGATTTTACGCAAAATAGACCTTCCACCCCCTCCCCCACCCGAATGAACTTTGGAACCAAATCAGAATTTTATTACCAGAAATCCTCCATTATTGCGTCAATTATCGTCAGGACAAGCTTCGTTACGTATATTTAATTTTTATCTCTTAAAAAAAATTGCATTAAATTTAAACAATAAAAAAGACCAAAATTGGGCAAGAAAGTATGAAATGATTTCAGGGATCTCTTCAATCTTCAATTCTTGGAAAAAAATTTGGAATTTCTCAAATTTATGTCATTGGGCCAGGCGCCAGGTACCTAACCCGAGAAATTTTAAATTAAATTTTAACATACAATAGCACAAAAATAACGTTGCATCTATCAAAATAATTTAAAAGATAAGGGCATGTCCTTGAAGTGCCATGCATGGTGCATGACACTACAACGCAATGGAATTGGGCGGGCACGACCGGGGAAGTGTCTTTCGCTAAAATGATACCGGCGTAAAGGGACGTCGCTGTCGCGTTTCATGCGGTTTGTGGGAAGCCGGTGGCCCATTGCGGGGGGGGGGGTTATAGGAGGGCAACGCATTTGCGTAACAGGCGTCGGCAATCGTCAAAAGGCTCCGATTGTTCGTTTGCCCCCCTTATGCTGTTCCAGAAAGGGACGGTACGGACGTGTTTGCTTCGCGCTTGTTTTGGCTGGGTCGCTCCCGCCAAATATCCGTATAAAAGTGAGACAGTTGACTTCGATTTCACTAGATCCCGAATAGATGACCCACACAAGTATTGGTACTGTTTCAATATGAATAACTTTAAAAATGATTTACGTATTATGAACACTTCCGAACTCCTCATCATAATCGTTTACAGTCTCACAAGACGTATAAAATAAGACAGCTGTTATATGAATGACAGATGTTTCTTCATTGCAACAAAAAAAAACTGAAATCCGTCCATTAGTTCCGGAGATTAGCGTGTACAAACAATCAAATACATATATTTTTTCTTCAAATTCAAATCACTTTTTCTCTACTACTATTTGCTTATTTGTATCATATATATATATATATATATGACCTGGTATTTATTTTGATAAATCGTTTTTACCGTTTTATTATATGTATATAATATCATCATTGTCAGCCCTTATCGATCCACTGCTGGACATACGCCTCTCTCAATGAACGCCAAGACGACCGATCTCCTGCTACTCGCATCCACCCCGGACCGGCTACTGCACGGAGACAGTCTTCCCATCTGGTGAACGGTCGCCCAACACTTCCTTTCCGTTCCTTTCTTCGCGTCATATCGGTTACTTTAGTTCTCTGCTTTATGACTTCTTAAGAATTCTGTCGGACAGAGAAACACCCACCGTAGCACGTTCAAAATAAATAAAGATACTGTACAGGAAACGGTATCACAAGGAAATCTATCCTAGACCACGTGAGTACAAGGCCTAAAACAACATTTTTCATATCGATCTAATTAATTCATTCATGTTTGATCACAAACAAATCTTATTACAATTAAATAAATATAAACCGCCTCCAAAATTTTATTTAAACTATGAAGGAATCGATTATGAAAAGCTCAATGCCGCCATAAAATCTTGTGGACTGAATGATTTACCTAACAACTACAGTGACCTTGAATATAAAATAAAACTATAGAAGCCGGCAAAAAAATTAAGAGAAAAATACTAAATAAACCTCAAAATTATTGGATTAACAATGATATAATTAACGGAATTAGAGAAAGAAAAAATTTATGGGTGCTTTACAAAAAAAAATAAAATAACGTAGACATAATACTAGAAACTAAATTTAAATCATTAAGGAACAAGGTTGCAAAACAGATACAAGACACAAAAAACTCCTATTATCATAAACTATTTAAAAATTGTGCTAAAAACCCCAAAAAGTTATTGTATTTAAAAAAATTGCTAACTAAGTTGTATTGCTCCAACACTTTCTATACAGTCCGAAATAATAACAAACACAGAGGAAGTGTGCATGATTTTAACAAGTACTTAACCATAAGGATGATTCAAGCAGTTAGAAGTCGGGAAGTTAGATTGGAGTGTTAACTGTACTGAACGGACACGCTCGCGCATAAAGCCTATATTCAAAGAGCCTCCAACCAATCGGTGATTACTTCTGATTTTAAACATTGTGGGTCACGGAGACACACTCTAAATATATGCTTTCGATCCAGCCTAATAAAGTCAATCTCACTCTTGTATGATGAGTATCGGGGCTCTGCCATGTCCCCTTCCTATGGGGCCTCTTCTTAAAATAAGAGTCCATTAAGAAGAGGTCCTCTTTCTCGAGGAAATTTACCATCATTTGCAGCCTGCGCTTTCGACTTCCGACTCCATGTGTCCCGTCCCGTCCCGAATTTGTCGAGGTTGGTGCGTATACTTGTATCAGTTTGAGGCTATGCCACTTAGTGAGTTTTCGGAAAGCAAATTAGGTTTCGGACCGGCGCCACCGCTGCCTGTCGCCGATCCGATTGATGCTACCACCATCACTCGGCGCGGCCGCTGTCCGGTGCTCCCGTCACTTCACTGACACTATGAAGCAGACGGGACACCAAACATCCAGGTCGCGGAAGCCTCCTAGATCCTAAGAGGACATTGCCCTTGACGACTTACGTCACCCTGGGCTTGGATTGAGGGTGGGGGTGTTCTTGGACCGCCCCCACGCAGCCATTCCGAACTCATCATCGTAAATAATTCTTCATCAGCTTAGCGATAAATAAATAATAAATAAAAAAATGCTTTATTTAATTCCTTGAAAACAGTGGTCAATAGAAATAGATCGTTGCTACATTTGGTGTAATCGGTTCAGCAGTTTAATGACACATTATGGTAAGATGTATGCCATGCTACATTGCAGGTGAATTGGATCGGCATGACTGGGGAGGTACCTCCGGCTCGCATGATATCGCGTCATAGTGCCAGCTTGGCTGTCGCGTTTTTTTGGGGCTTGTGAATTGTCGGTGGTCAACTAAATGACTGGAGGAGGGACAGCACATTTGCATAACTAATAAGCGGCCGCTTATAAGTGTAGATAGATATCATTAGGTATGGACTGCTCGTTTGTCCCCCTTTAACACAATAAAAATCCATATTAACATATGCTGTTAAATCATTACCCGATTAGGCTGATTAGTCTCAAAATGTCCCCACAACGGTTCAAGCCTTTTCGTGGCTGTGGGAACCGAAGGGATGCTCTTTGCTCCCCTCTTCTAGGAAGAGGGAGATAAGGAGCTAAAGAGCTGGTAGAGGATCGCTCTTTGTACCCCTTTTATAAGAAGAGGGGACAAAAGAGCAACAGGTAGAGGCGCTTTTGCGCTTGGGGCAAAGGGCGAAGATGGGAATCTCACCCCCCTTGCACTGTGCCGAAGTTGGTGGGGTTGATCTGTAGTGCGGGACAACCCCATGTGTGGAGGTGGAGTCAGTCCCTTAGGGGGCTGACTAGCCGTCGAGGTGCCCTGATGAGTTGTTGTTGCGGGGCACCTTACCAAAAGCGGCGCTGACGGCACTCGCGGTGGTTTTTGTGGGTATTCGGCACTATAAAGTACCGCGAGCCCAACACTGGAAAAAATTCTGACATAAATGAGAAACTATAAAGTGTTATATACTATATCACCTACCTATCTGAATATCTTTACTGGCTTGAGGCCCGTCGGGTCGCCCTCATCGCCGGCCGACGGGTAACGTAACTAAGAACCGCAGTTATAATACTCGTACTATACGTTGTTATCAATCTTCAATTATCTATAATTCTACACACTTATCTTCAAAAATATCTCCTCCTTGCCCGGTATCCGTATCACAAGTTACAATGGCTGCTGGAACTTGAAATATTGCTGTTGTTCACAAAAATACTTACAATCAATGAATACACAAATATTTCACTCTAGGGACTGTACTATAACATGAGCAATAGAATAATTATACACAGTTTGTAGTACTGTTGGGAGGGACAGACGTGGAAGTGGTAAATGACTACCACCGCCCATAGACATCTGTAAAACCTGAGATTTGAGGCAGGCGCATTGCCAACTTATGAAGATTAGGAGTCGGTTCGGTTCTAGAAGAATCCGAGGTCGATTCGGTTCAAGAATACCGGGGATGTTTTGAGGGTAGCTTGTTCCATAATCATGTTGTGCGCAGTAAGAAATTGCGCCTGGAGGGAAACTAACATCTCCGTAATTCCAAAAAAGCCAGCCAAATGAAAATCATTTAGTCGTCAACGATACTCGGTCAATTGGAGCGAGCTGACATTGAGAGTTCAGGCCCGAAGTGAGAGCAGTGGAACATTAGCTGATGAACCTGCGCCTTGTATAGTTGCAGCATATGCGTTGACGAGAAGTATTGCTTCTCCAATTGTTCGTAATTATTATGTACTAATTGTTATTAATCATTGTGTAGTATCTCCTAAGTTTGAAAGTTATACAGAAAAAGTGAAATTGAGGTAGGCTTTACCAGGTGTACGTGTAGCGAAGCCTATATGTGTTGTGTAGCGAAGCCTATACGTGTAGTGTAGCGAAGTCTATACGATTTTACACTTATATATTTTTCCATTAATATATCCATGATAAGGTATGATTAAGAACGCCATCTTGTTGGTAAGTTAGAACATTCCTATTTTAAACATTATCGTTGGCCCCTTGTTAAGTGTCAATATATGCTTAGTTTAATAAGTGGTAACTTTTGTTTGTCTTCTCGCCCTTCCGAGGAAGATAAATAATGTGTCGTTGTGGTAATGAGTTGCAGGCTCAAGGTGGCTTTCAACGTGCTATCACGGCTGATACCATACTCGCAGTATCTTTAAGGGATGAAGACTTCCTGGCGTAGTGGTAAATGTGTTCAACAACAGAATGTAAGTTCCCGAGGACTGAAGTTGGTGGCTTAACTTCACGACTTCTGTTGATAGAAGTCTATATCTATCACGACCTAACTATCTGCTACTGAGAATGTCTTCAACGTGCTCTCGAGCAAGCACTTTAAACCGCCGGTCGATCGTTCCATGGGGTGCAAAATTTCTTACCGATCACGACAACATTGAAAGAAAACTTTTGGATTGAAAGAAGTGAAGGCGCTAGCCTACATTTTAAAGCTAAAATATTCTGTTTCGGTCTTCGGTCGAGCAATCACAGAAGCTCGAACGAATACGAACAAACGGCACTTCACATCATTTGGGAGTGTGGTCTTTGGCATAGTGAGCGAACCATAGGTAATAGTTAATATTCATAGTGATGATGGTAATTTACTGCGACGATCCCGTGGATTGGCTATCCGTCAAGGCATGAAAGTAAACGACGTTCTTAGTGAAAAATATAGGCGTAAGCACATTGCAGAGGGATCCAAAACTAATGAGCATCAATAGTTACAAAATAGCTCCAATTGTTCGTTTCCCTTAACATACTACATACATATAAAAAAAAATACGATAATCTTGGATATGATCGTGGACATTAGGATTAGAAAGGAATTACAATCGGAAAAACGCAAATCTACCAAATTTTACAATCATAAAATCGTCATAAGTATAATTAATAAATGATTAATGCAATAATTAAGTTATACATTAGTAATGCACTTACTTAATCATACGAAACTCGTATTTTTTAATAGCTAATGAGAACCTACGAGCATTTGGATTGTACCACCCATAGTCGCAACTTAAATTATAATTTAGTAAAGAGAGGATACATTTTCACGATGTTTAAATCAAATTCTAAACCTTGCCTTAACTACGCCTGGCACTCTAATAGTACATCAGCTAGTATTAAATGTTGTTTCCCAAATTACATTAGTTGAATTACTTTTCTTTGTAGATTAATATTATCCCAGAGGTGTCTTCAAATTAATACCCGTTAATGGATATCAAAGAGGTGCCTAACAGAATAAATCGTCGAGTGTTTAATAATCGTCGAGTATTCGACAATTAATCACAGTTCTTAAGTCTGAGATGCTTAAGGAGTTTGCGTGCCCTGGGGAGCGAAAGGGGAGACCCCGCGGCGCCGCCCACTCGGATAATCCCACCATTTACATAATTGCCGTATAAAAAGGAACGTTTCCCAATTTGCTAAATTGCTTTAAACGACACTCAGCCGCGCACCGCTCGTCCGTCACTATCCCGATCACTGCCGACGCCTGACAACTCGACTAATACTTACCTCTCTGTTCGATTAAACCGTTAGCTGCGCGGAGGTCTAATGTATTGCCGCATCTGCAGGAAATTAGATTCATCTTAGACACAACCAATACTTCCGAAACGATTACATTTATTGATTCTTATTATTTTTTTAGGGTTCCGTAGACAAAAAGACCGAAACCTTCTTTCTACCTAGTTTCATAATGTTTAAACAGAGTTGGATGGCACTCCATTAATGATATGGAGGTCTCTAACATAGTTTTTTGATTATGCTAATACTTCTAGGGAGATATGCTTCCAAAATGATAAAAAAAGTATCCCTTCATCTCTATATTTGAATTATTATACCATATGATAACATTTTCACTATTGTTAATTCGTTTTATACTGTACTTCATTAAGGTTTTAAAAGTTAAGTCATTGCGACCAGGGTGTTGAATTGGACTGACTCAACAAACATCATAAAAGTTCATAAATAAAAATAAAAGTTGCCACAATAAATAAAGAGCATAAATAGGTGTAAATTTAAAGCAAATATTAAATGCTGTCAAAAAATTGTAGTGTTTAGGAGTTTCTCACAACAAGAAGGAAACAAATTAAATATGTGACTCAACCAAATCTTGAATGCTAAAGACAAGTGGCGGACTATGTTTACTATTTTTATAAATCTTGCATAATACAGCTGTGAAGTAACTGCTATCGCGTCTTCGGCAATTTGTTGTATTTTCATATTTAATACCAATTTGCGGCAAGTGGCAACCTTGGTTTGGGCGCTACTGTAAGTTGGCACTTCGCCATAAGCTTGAATGTTAACAAGCGTATGCGAAGCGGCGCATACACAGGAAGAAACTGCCAGAAATGTAAAGGAGGAGTATAATGCGGCCTCTAGGTCCAACAAAAAGTTTTTTCTACTAAATTAAAGTCACGTAAGCAATTGGCGAGGGACTGGTTCACCTTTCTTCAGAACTCGTGCCATCTGGTCCCTCGCTAAGGCTGCTTTAGGGAATTTCGCTATGCCGGGAGGGATGGATCCTATGTACCGGAATGATGAATCGAGGGTCCATGCCGCAAGATAGAATGCCAAACTTCTGGGTTCTCTTTTTTCGTCAAACTCCTCTTTGGATGATCAGGGAATCCCGCGGTGTGGTTACTAGAAGCCGGATGCTACGTTCCGGCAGAGCACCGTACGTAAAGCACTTCTTTCTCTGGACATTCATGAGACGAGTGGGTCCAATGGCATCGCTCCGATTGTGCTGAGAAAATATGTCACGCAGTTGACCCCGGTTTTGACGCGCCGTTTCCAACTCTTCTATTCTGATTTCGTAGTCCCCAGCTCTGGAAGGCAGCTTTAGTACAACCCATTTCTAAAAAAAGGCTACCGCTCCGATCCATCCAACTATCAAAATAATGCAATAACCACTTTGTTTTCCAAAATTATGGAATCCATTATCAACTGTCAGCTCTTGCAATACTTAGAAGATCATCAAATAATTAGGGACCGCCAGTACGGTTTTAGCCGTGGACATTCAGCTGGTGATCTTCTAATTTGCTTAAGTGGTAGGCGGCCGTAAGTCTGGATGTAGCGAAGGCCTATGAACGAATTTGGCAAAAAGCGCTCCTGTCAAAGACTTCATCATACCGACTTCCCGGGCAATTATGCTATTGGATCTCTGCCTCCTTGACAAACAGCAGCATCAAGGTCGTGGTTGTCCAATCCAGCCCAACAGCTGCAACTTTACAAGGCGCAGGTCCAACCGCATATGAAGTACTGTGCCACCTGTGCAATATCAGCACGTTTCATTTGACTGCATACAACGTGATGTGACTCGAATCGTTGATGACCAAGTTATTTCCGGACAGCTCGATTCTTTGGTCCTACGAAGAGATGTCTGTTCACTGCGCGTCGTTTACCTTATTTTCAATGGGGATTGTTTCGAAGAATAGTTTGGGTTAATACCAGCAGCAGAGTTCCTTAGGATATCGGGACCAAAACAAAATCAAAATATTTTACTAAAAGTAGGATTTTACAAATCTCTTTTTGAACGTCATTACTACAACCCTAACCCTGAGGACAGAACTCTAAGTTCCACGCCCATCAACTTGATATCAGTAAATACACAACAGAACGGTTCAAACGCCACATTTTACCACGTACGACTGTTCTGTGGAACCAGCTGCCTCCCTCGGTATTTCTGACCTTTCTGACTTGTGACACGTCGGTGTTTCATATCGGCTTTGTTCTTTAACGCGAGTTTTTATAGATCTTTTAGTTCGTCCTATATAAGAGAGTCCACGGTCACAATCAGGCTTGTACACTTCTGCATCTTGTAGAGGGATATGGCATTCTACTGGTGGCAAGAACTGACTAACCTTCTTTGGCGGGTTAAAATAAGTTTTTATTGAAGCTCACTTGAAAATATAGCCAATTTTATCACTCACCACTTTTAAATATGGTAATATTGCAGGTAAGCGCCCGACAGTAGCTGGTTTCACTCGGCTTCTGTGGAGCAGACGGGGAACCCGAACCTTGTTGCCTCGCAAAACTTGCTTGACATGTTGGAATTCATTATCGAGGTGTTGCTTGTCACAGATCACAGCCTCGTGCTCTCTGAAACAAAGACTTACCCACGATAGACAACCGTATTGGATGGCGATGAAAATTGCCGTTTAGATATCTATCTGTATGGGTATGTTTGCGGCAAATATTGCGACCTACGCGATACAATCCGTAAAAGTAGTTTTATTGAAATGAGTAACATTCGCGTAAACCTAAGACACCAACGAGAGGTGCAGAATATTTGTAATAATTTGACTATTATTATTATGGATGGAGCGAATCTCTCATCCCCCGACTTTGATGTCGGAAGAGGCTTGCATGAGGTAGCCGAAATAGCCTGGGTGTTGCCGTGAATGAATCTGTCGAGTGAAAGAACTCGCGTATTATTTGAGTAAGGCAGATCATATTAGGATTAGTCCCTACTTAAAGGTGTCATGTAATTATTGTAATCGTACACGTTGTAATAACTAGACACGTATCTAAGTGGGAATACACAGATTTGTCCCATTGTCGCTCGCTCTCCTTAGTGTACCCACGTAACAAAAATTTTATTGACTTTCGGGAAAAAATAAAGCATGAGGCTAAAATATAACCTAGTAAATAAACAATTATTTTACGGATTCTGGACAAACTAGTTCGGGCTTTTCAAATAGCTAATAATATTTTCTAATAGATATCTGGAACAAGTAGGTTATATCTTGCGTCTTTTTGTTTCCGTAACAGATATACTGGAAAAGTCTATGGGTGGCGCGAGTGGCGGCGGCAAGCAGCGGCGCTCGCGCACCAACTTCACACTGGAGCAGCTGGGGGAGCTTGAGCGCCTGTTCGACGAGACGCACTACCCCGACGCGTTCATGCGCGAGGAGCTCAGCCAGCGCCTCGGCCTCAGCGAGGCGAGGGTGCAGGTATATAAAAGGAAAAGTGGTGGTGGAGTTGTGCCTCGGGCATATCAAGCCGGCGGTTCTGCACCGGATTAACCTCCAAAATATTTTATTCAGGATAGGATTTTACAAACGTCTTTTTGAACGTTGTTACTTTACTACTACCGTGTCAACCCGAACCCTTACCTGCGAGGAACCAGCTAAACAAACCCTGCGGGACTAGTGAATCGAGATAATTATGCATAGGTTACAGAACAATTACACGTTATTACATCAATACCTGTGATACTGCCTGTGAGGAGACTTTTACTCCCAAGGTTTGATTCCAAAAACATTTTACCTTTTAGCACATAAGCGCTCTTCTACGGAGTTTTTAAATCTACTAATTGAAATATTTTGAATGTTTTCTGTGATCCAATTGTAAAGTCGTATAAACTTGCCCCTGAAATAAATTCATTTATATTTTTACGGACATACATCCCATTTTATAAAACATATTGTAAATAAGCAATCAGGATTGCAATTTCTTCAAACTTATCTTGTAAATTAATGAGTTGTATGATCATTGCACTAATAGATCGCTTGCGCTGCACAAAATTAGTATTGATGTCGGGAGCATTTTCGCACTTTCCCACAACAGTATGCCGTAAGACATAATGTTGTGGAAGTAACTATAGTAAATTTATCTTGCCGTATTTTCATCAGAATACTGCCTAATTCTTCTAACAGGGTATGGTGCTGAAGTATGAGCACCCTACTGCAATTTAACATCTACTTAGTGTTATTCTAAGAAACACCGTTGAGTCTACTAAATCCAGATTAATAATTTTATCATCAGTCAAACGTTATTTTTTTTCTGGTTGGGAAATATTTTAGCGGTGGAGTGTGCCTTTTCTATTGTTACAGATTTTCAGTCTCTGACATGATAATGTTAATAGGAAAACGACCATGAAATAATTTGCTTGTGACCGATAAGTGAGTTCTACGCTCAATCGTAGCACGGCTACGCGGTGCTACGAGTGTTTGCTGTGTTACAAAGAGCAAGTCTCTTTAACAGAAGTGAAAAGTAAACATTTATAAAAACTGTGAACTTAGCAACACGTAGCACACGTAGCGCTGCGTAGCACAGCATAAGAGAGAATGAAAAGGCGCCTAAAGAAATTTTTATTCCAAGAAGTGGTATTCTTAAACGTGAAATAACCAATAAATAGTCTATACGCACGTCTTACACCCACGATCATAATGGAGGCACGCAGTAACATTTGCAATAGAAATGATTACGTGCTATATCCGTAATGGCAGACGTTAAACATGGCGTCCCCTCATCACTAATGCACGTAATTAGCTGCGAGCGCCCAACGTGTGACGGCTCATCGGCGATATATCGCGATTACATCACTATTGGCGCTAAGTGACGTTGTGTGGGGTCAGATAAATAGATAGTGCCCTCGCTGACCCCGGCGGTACTTCTTAACTAGTGTCAAACCGTTTCGGATAATGGAAATTGGTTGTTTAATGGAACAGATTTGTACGTGCAAGTGTGCAGGATACAATAATGCGTTACGATCTCTGGGCAGAGGGAATTGCTATAATTTCATTTATTTAAAAATGTGGTTTTCATTCATTAGCAGAAAAACGCGCGGCATGGTCTGTTGGAAGTAAGTGATTGTTGACTCTGAAGACTTCTACTTAACCGGTGATATATTCACTGGTTAAGTACAGGATTACGGATACGGATCGCACGGATATTTTACAAAATATAACAAAAAATAATCGATTTTGAAAAATTCAAAAATTATAAATGTTAAAGTCTACCTTGTAAACGTTACACGTTAGAACGACAGCAAATTCAATTTATGACAGAACAACGTCCGTCGGGACAGCTAGTTGTCAATAACTTAAGCAGCTATACAAGGATTTGCTTTGCTATTTTTTCACACCCTTGGGTTATATTATCGAAATTTTAATACTGATGTCTAATTAACGTTTTATAAAGTGTTATTTAGTCTACGATCATCAGAGATAATGGAAGATTCTTATGTTAAAAGAGTTTTTCAGATCGATCCGGGAGAGCTAACAACAGACAAATGTTTTCTCTACATTATATTAGCATAGATGTATATAATCTAACAGCCACACAGCCCTACAAACTGTGTGCTAGGATATGTTGGTCTTACACTCGAAAAATGTTAAAGTCAGAAAGAGCAATTTTTGTAAATGACGATTGTTGGCTGTCTCATCAAAACGAAGCTGCTCACTAAAACTTAGCTTGATAGTAATTAAATTATAACCTTTTTTACAAGTTGTTACTTCCGAATACTGTACAAATAAATGTTCATTGTCGTCGTTTATAGTCTCACAAGACGTATAAAATACGACAGCTAGGTGCTGTTCTATGAATGACAGATGTTTCCACATTGCAACAAAAGAAACACTTAAATCCGTCCATTAGTTCCTGAGATTAGCGTGTTCAAACAGACAAACACACATATTCTTTTTCTTCAAATTCAAATCATTATTTCTCTACTACTATTTGCTTATTTGTATCATTTATACGGTGACCTGGTATTTATTTTGATAAATCGTTTTTACCGTTTTATTATATGTATATAATATCATCATTGTCAGCCCTTATCGATCCACTGCTGGACATACGCCTCTCTCAATGAACGCCAAGACGACCGATCTCCTGCTACTCGCATCCACCCCGGACCGGCTACTGCACGGAGATCGTCTTTCCACCTGGTCAACGGTCGACCAACACTTCGTTTTCCTAAACGCGGCTTCCGCTTCAGAACCTTACTGGCTCATCTGTCATCTGTTCTTCTGAGTGTGTGACCAGTCCATAGCCACTTCAGTGAGCCTATTCATCGCATGATATCGGATACTTTAGTTGTCTGTGTTATGACTTCTTAAGAATTCTATCCGACAGAGAAACACCCAACATGGCACGTTCAATAGCCCGTTGAGCTATCGCAAACTTGCGGACCAGTCCTAAATTAAGAGGCCATGTTCCCTCCCCGTTGGTCATCACGGGGAGAACGCATTGGATGAAGACTTTCGCCTTCAAGCTCTGCTGTATGGGCGACGAGAGAATGTGACGAAGCTTCTGGAATGCTGCCCAAGTTATGTCTACCTAATTACAATAGTTGCCCTAGGTAGACGTATTCGTCTACTACTACGAGGATAGCACAATCGACGTTAACCGACCTAGGGAGAACGTGTTTGTATAACATGACCTGTGTCTTGTCCAAATTCATCCCAAGACTATTGGCCTTCGGGACGATTAATTTAGGCTGTGCAACATTTCCTGCAAGCTCTCCAACGATTCGGCCAACACAACGATATCGTCGGCGAAACGAAGATGTGAGAGGTATTCGCCGTTAACATTTTTTCCGCATTCTGCCCAGTTTGAAGTCTCAAAGACGTCCTCCAAAGCATTGTTGAACAGTTTGGGGGAAATAACATCCCCCTGTCGCACTCCTCGATGCAATTGGATTGGCCTTGTTTGACTTCCCGGAATCAAAACGGACATAAAAGTAGCGTCATACAATGCTCTCAGTACTTCGACGTATTCGATTGGCGATACGTCGAAGTGCAGTACCTGACGTCGCTGTGCAGTTTCCAGAAGAGCTCAGGTTTCGACAGAGTTAAGCGCTTTGTCATAGTCCACAAAGACAAGGCACAGCGGCTGATTGTACTCATGTGTCTTTTGTACAACTTGCCTTATGGTGAAAATGTGGTCCATGGTACTAAATCCTCTGTGAAACCCAGCCTGCTCCGGTGGCTGGAAGTCGTTTGTGGTGAGACGATTCGTCAAAACTCTTGAGAACAACTTGTGAATATAGCTAAGAAGTGAAATTGGTCTGTAATTTTGAAGAAGTGATTTGTCACCTTTCTTAAAAAACAAAACAGTAACACTTCCAAGTCATGCCTTGGGAGGTACACCCCGCTGAAGGATAAAATTAAAAAGCTCGACTGTAATTCCGTCCTTCCTTGGATGTTTTCCCCCTTAAAGCTGCGCAAGAGCTAGACTCATCTCACTCAAGCTGGCGTCCGGCAGATCGTCTGACAAATGTCACGTTATGCTTGCACGCGGATCGTTGCTTATGTCATCGGGATGAGGAGCGAGCGACGTATACAACTTGAACAAATAAACCCCAAAATCAGACCTCACTATTGTCAGATGACTTTTTCCAAGATTCTCCTCAAAAACCTTCGATCCACTATTCTGCTCAATCGCTTCGGTAACCCGTTACGTAAATACGAGCAGCGAAGGTCTCGGCATATTAGTTTGCGGTTTTGCTTAGAAAGAAGCTTGACATCGGCTGAGAGCTTAGCCTTCCTGCTCGTATACTTACTCCTACAATATCCTTCACCCACGCATGGCGATTTGGAATACGTCGGAAATTTTCGGAATACGTTGGATATTCGGAATACGTCGGATATTCGGAATATGTCGGAAATTACAATGGCAATGGACGAGTCCATTGCCATTGTAATTTCCGACGTATATAGGGCACCGAACCGGTTTGTTAATTCCAGTTGAATTTTTTGGAACCTTCCGTGGTTAGTCGAAAATTAGGTCGGAGTGTCGACTGTACTGAATATAGGTTCTCCTATTCGGATATATCCTAACCGGATACGCTCGCGTCGAGAACCTATATTCAGAGAGCCTTAACGAAACGGTGATCACTTCCGGTTTTAAACCTGTTGATCACGGAGACGTCCCTAAATATAATATGCCTTCAGTCCGCCATAATAAAGTCAGTCTCGTTCCCTGTCTGGGGGCTCTGCAATATCTACTTCCCATGGTGCTTCTTCTTAAAAAGAAATTCATTAAGAAGAGGCACTCCCTCTCGAGGTAGTTTACCAGCATTTTCCCCCTGCGATTTCGACTTCCGACTCCATGTGGTCCCACGCTCGATTCGACACTATTTCGTACTCCCACCTTGGCGTTAAAGTCCCCCATAACGACATTCAAGTGGGCCTTACAGGTATATAAGGCCTTTGAGACATACTCATAGGTTGTCTCCACGTCGTCATCGGAATGTGTCGAGGTTGTTGCGTGTACTTGTATCACTTTAAGGCTATAGTTCTTATTTAGTTTAAGTATGAGTTACGCCACCCTACCCGATACACTAGAGATTTCGACGATGTTGCCTACGAGAAACTTATTCACGAGGAATCCCATGCCGCTCTGCGATGGATTGTCGCCTTCCCTGAAGTGGAATAGGTGACCCGAAGGCAGAGTTATGGTGTCTTCAACTTGTCTACGGACTTCACATAGCCCCAGAACATGCCATCGGATTTTCTCAATATCACCTCCAGCTCAACCAAGTGGTTATCTAGTGGAAGCGTTCGTCCGTTATACGTAGCCAGGTCTAATCGTTGGTAGCGGTCCGTAGCCCGGAGATTCTTAGCACCGCTTGTTCTACCGTTACCGTGGCCGCTATCGTGGCCAGGACTAGTGGAACTACCGGGAACTAGAGGCCGAATTCTGCTGTTATCGTCCATTAAAGACACACTCTGAGCAGGCGGAGTGGCAATTGCATATTAGGTTTCCGACCGGCGCCACTGCTGCTGCTCGCCGATCCGATGATACCGCCATCACTCGGCGCGAGCGCTGTCCGGTGCTCCCGTCTATTTAACTGTCACTATGGAACAGGTGTTACACCAAACAACCAACTCGCTGATGCCTCTTTGTTGCTCAGAGACTAGTTGATGTAATATAATACAAATAAATATATGTATAGATTAAATTCTGACTGTAGTTAACAAATCAGCTTCATATTAATGAATTAAATTTCATGTTAGGAATATGTAAAAAGGGAAGGCACTTTAAATTAAAAAAGGCTCTGTAAAGACATCTGTAGACAGAGCCAGGAAAATGGGTACAATTCGTGAGTATTATGATCATATAAAACTTATAAATAAAGCGTAGGGCAACTCGGATAATCATGGTTTATTTAATTATCTATCTTTTCTTAGTAACAGAACAGAAATTAAAAATAAATAATAGAAATAAATCTTAGTAACAGAAAAGAACAGAAATTTTGTGCAAGCCCTTCAGTTTCGAATTTCATAAAACAGTAACAGAATTAGATAAGTTGAAAGGTATGTATTTAGATGTCGTAATTAATGTGTTGTATAAATAAAACAATATTACATTGAACGCGGGGCTCGTGTAGGTGCTGTGTTTGCATGCTGTTTAGAGGAGATGTGTAACGTAATCAGAGCTAATGAATTCCTCCCGCTCCGCTATCGGTAGCGACAACCGTTTGGAATGTTTCAAATTGATTCAGTGTCATCGTTACCAATATTTTGATATTTCTAATGTGTAGTTATGGCAGTTTATATAATAATAATTTTATTAATTTTCATTATTTTTTTTATTGGTCTAACAGTTCATATACACTAAAAATAAACAAAATAATAAGAACATTTCATTTTGAAAACGCTAGTACGAAGATATTATTTATTCCCTAATGGAACTTCTTGCAGTAGTCCTGCTGAAGGTGTGCATGATATCATTACTTTTTGTATTTAAGTCACAGATACAGAATATATTTAGTAAGCGTTTCAAAACCGTCCATACAAAAGATGTGCGGCTGTCAAATTATACACTTTATAAAAACAATTTAAACACTTGCGCTGCAGGTTGACATTTCAAGGAAATATATTTAAATTTTGTACATCTTTTCAATAGGATCTGCATTGAAGAACATCTGCATTAAAGTCATGTTAGCCTGGAATTGCATAAAAATAAGTTCATATGTACTAGTGATAACACATTGTAAAATCAATTTGCCAGCACCGCAAATGTTATGCAAGTGACGTACGGCTGTGTCGGACCTCCGGCCCCCAGCCAGTCCCCGGCCCCCGGACCCCGGCAGCGCTGTAATCAGCACGGCGCGTGCTCTCCTCACTAATGCGGTTACCCGTTTGTTTGTCTGTTTGTCCACCGTGCACATGTTCTCTGCGCAGTTTACGAATGTGTATGCTTTACCGTTTTGCATATAGTGGTGATTATATCATAGAATTTGTTACGTGTTTTGTGAGTATTCCAAATGTGTCTAATAGACAAGTGTTCAACAACTTGTTTGTATGTTGACAAGATGTTTCCTAAAACTCTGAGATAACATTCCTAAGGAGTTCGACTAGAAAGAATTTGACATCAATTTTTATTCATTTACTTATTTATTTCATATAAGGTAGTTTTATAACAACTCAGGTCCTTAACAACCATGGTATCAACTTAAATAGATTTGTATAATTTAATCAATCGTAGAATTTTATTTTTTTTCTACGAAAGGATCTACGAGAATTCGTAGCACTATGTGAAGCAGAAAACTACGCACACGAAGATCTATATAAAATATGGGATAACATTTTTTTTAATTACAAATAATATTTATTACAATTACAGTGTGTTAGTTTAATACACAAATATAAAACATTTAAGATATAAAAAGCTTGGTCTCCATTGGCTGCAACATAGTCCTTTAAACGTTGAGGCCAGTTCAATAGAATCACACACTCCTTCCAGGAGGAACTTCTTCACGGCCAATCAATCGTATGGATTGTTCTAGGGACTCCAAATGATCATGGCGTTTACTCATATAATTTTAAATTAGCACTCTATGATACTTATATAATGTACTGATTAAGGTCGGGACCGGATGAAGAGTGGTGTTCAGCTCTGATCGAGCCCGAATTTTGTTTGTTAAAATGTTGCTCAATGATAAAAAAAATCTCATTCGTAAACAAAAATTTTCTGTGACCTCCCTTTGCGTACTGCTTCAATAGCTATTTTTTACCACCCTATTCATCTTTAAATACTCAGTTAAGAAATTACCAGTGCATCTCTTATAGGCTCAGGCTCAAGACCTAAGTCATCTCTTAACGCGACATGTTTCTTGGTGCTATCTTAATTTCCTGAGATAAAGTCTTTAGCTTTCGGACAGGATTTCTTCGAATTTTTCCCTTAACGTTTTGACCACGTTTTCCGTACGAACACTATGTGGACGGGCAGATCTTTCTCTGTCACAAACAAAGGAAGTCTCATTAAACGTATACCCGGTACACAAACATTTGACTGATACCAAGTGTGTGGGGAGTTTTAAAAATTGTATTTAGCTCCATACCTACTTTGAGTATTGCTTTCACATCGATTCTGTTCATTTTGTCACCCCACTCCATTTCAATATCGCAAAATATTGTACATTTATCCATTTTAATCGCTCACTCGCAATATATTATGCAATGCATCGGCGCAGAAATGAGAAAACACAATGAACAATTGTATAAAAATGCAGATTCCAAATTCAAATGTATTTTTTTTTAATTGTAACGTTGTAAGTTCGCTTAATAAATGTGATCATCACAGAAGTAATGAGCTACGTTAACTCGTTAGCTACTTACTTGTAGCTGATACGAGCACAGCTACAAGTACTGATTAGTAATACTCATTCTAGCTAAACAATGCTGTAGTTTTAACTTATACTATCAAACAACCAGTCAGTTTTATTTTTATTTTAAATTGTTTGCTCTTATATTATTTGTTTTCTCACTAGCATGTCTTTACTAGGCTTCAAATGGCTGATACTTTTTATTTTTTCAGGTGTGGTTTCAAAACAGGCGCGCTAAATGTCGCAAACACGAAAGCCAGATGCACAAAGGTAAATTTACTCCAATTAACTTATTCTCTTTGTTTGTTTGTAGGTCCTCAAAAGTCCCAAAGTAGAAATCTTTTAAATTTATGCGCATTGGCCATTTAATAGGTCCCTAATCCATTATATATGTAATAATAATGTCGTCTTAGCCGAATTTCGGCTACAGCGGCCATATCTATTTAGGAGGGCCATATACGCGGGACATATTATAGTGTTCCAGTGTTTGCGGAGACACGAGTGCACTCTCTACTCCTTCATTCTCCTATTCCGATGGGACGGCAATCTTTCCTAACCCCGGACAATTATTGGAATTCGAGTAATCCTCATAGCACTTTTTGTATGGTCCGACCCGGGATTCGAACACAGGACCTCACGTCTGTGGCTGAAAATACTTACCACTAGACCACGAGGATGTTATATTTTTATATCTATGTAACAAATGTATTAAAAAAGTACAGGCTGTAAAGTATTATGACAAACAAAGATTCGATACTGACTGCCGATACTTACCCACATGATTATTTGCGCTCACAAGTAGGCATCTATAGTGACGTCAACAGTGGGGTGTTCTCTACCCCCGGGCCTCCACAGTGGATTTAAATAAGAACGATAATGAAAACAAATGCACGTGTGTAAAAATACTCCACATTGTAAATTACAATGTGATAAACTATAGATGGAACAAAGATATTGGCGAAATTATTGGAGACACGTAGATGTATCTTTTTTCTTTGATGCATTTGTATTGTATGCAAAATAGAGAGATATATTTTAGAAATATTTTCAACTGGAATAATTGATGTAACCATCCGGTTCCATAATATAATTTTAATATGTAAATCGATAAAGCTAGTTTCTCGCATGCATGAAAAGTATGTTCCGAATTGGCGGAGCGAGCGAGTGAAAGAGCGTAACAAGTCATCTTTTTCACTCCATTTGGCAATCCGTTCACAGATCAACTAGATAACCGATATCACGTAGAATTATATCGTCCGTAAAACGTGTTTAATACAGACAACCAGTTTTTTTTTAATTTACGACAGTAAGATTACAATCAAGCTAATATTTTATTTGGATTCGTTGTTTGGAAGTGTAACAAACATACTAAATTCTTTCACGTGGACAATTATTTAGTGAAATGTTATATCATTATACTGTCATATTAGTACGCAGACAACAGTTTACATGAAGTGATACGAATCAAATTAAAATATTACATTAAACATACTTACACGTATGTTATAGCTGTGTATTTCATTATTTAACTAGCCCAACGTTCCAGAAGCTTTACAACAACCATGATCAAAAGAAATTATCATGCAACGTCTCTTCAGTAATTTGTTTTTTTATAATTGCGATATCCGAATTGTAACTGTTTGAAGATTACTAGTCATAGACATATTATGTGTCCTCCATCACGGCGGGTAACTCGATTACAACTCCCGCCGGCGCCGGGGCGACTCTAACAGTTTTTTAATTCGACCATAACTCAGGCGGCCATGAATAATTAAAACGGCGCGCGGGTCCGGTCGGAAAACGCGCCAAACGGCAAAAAATGTGGAAGCGCCTCCCGCGTTGCGGTGGCCGCGATAAATCTGTGGAATGGCACAACGCACTTAGGGATTGATCAATCTCACGTTAAGCTATTTAAGATTTTATTAAATTGTTTGCTCTAATACAAACTATTCGACTTTTTACCTTGGCAGTTAATGAATTTCTGAGTACCGATGTTTAAAAGTGTCTTTCGAAGCTTTTAAAGCGTGCCTTAGCTCCCTAATCCACTGTGTTAACCTACTTAAGCTTCTGTATATTTTATAGAATTTGTTGAGTGCGATTCTATTCTCTTTCTGTTCGAAAAGGATGCAATTTCTAAATTCATGTTACGATCGGCTACGTCAGCATAGCAATACTACAGCTACTGTATTGCTAAGTTGACAGGCGTTGTTATACAAGTTTTAACATCTCACGTTAGAGCTGGCCTTCTGATCTGAACATTTATCCCGTGAATTTAAGTTAAATAAATAAGTTCACTTGTATCGTGGTTTCACAAGACCGCCCCATATATTTTAATTTAAAGAAATATTTGATCTCAATTTTGCATTATTAAATGCTAAAGCCTAAATAAGATGATTAACTGTCGCTTTGATTGTCCTAAAGATACAAAATTTATGGATACAGACAATTACCGGACCATGTTGAAATGAAATTCATACATATAACTAATTCATCAAAACTTGGTACATCAGGACATCTGTCATCTCAGTCCACCCGTGACCATGGTTGCAGTAAAGCTTCTGAAACGTCGGGCTACATAATTTTTTTAATAAACCGCGATAAAATCCTTAAAAGTAGCTTTATTGTAACCTAAGTTTTAATTGTCTTTTGTCTCTGCTCCTATTGTAAGTAATAATTCCTCCATTTTGTTTTCTTTTGTACTTCTTGTACTTCACTACTATTCTCTATTGTAATATGTTTATCATTGCTTATTAATACATCTGATGTGACAAAGTTCAACCTGTCTTAACGAATTTTTGTATATAAAATTTACTTTGGATCGGTACTAAATTTATTAAATTATACGAAAATAAATACGCAGAGCTCTGGCTGCGTTCCGCGTTTCCAAATTTAAATTTTTAACGACATTTCCATTTTGGTTGAAACGAGAACCGCCTTTCAGGTCGAGCTGATTTATCATCAAACTAAATGTTAATAAATTTAGCAAAGAAAAAAAACGCTGATACTTATATAATTAATTAATCCACGTATAAAACCCACAAAGTCCCATAAATAAATTATAAATTATGATATTACGACTGCGGCAAATGTCCCCGCTCATAAGATCTCGTCCAGAAAGTAGAGGTGACAGACCGCATCAGGATAATGCCGTCCTGTGATTGTGAGAGCACCGAGGAACCGCTAAATAGAGCGTAAAGCGGAAAAAAGCCGCTCTCCGGAATCGAATAAAATGATTCCCCGCGGGAGCCATTCGGACGCAATCCCGTCCCGTCCCCTGCCGGCCCCTGCTAAATGTCTTATTAACTTATGTGCCCCCCCCCCCACTCCCCTCGTCCTAACACGAGAACAATCATGTAAAGTGAAATGAAACGGTTATTTGTTATGTTTCTACGTTTGAATAAGCGATTGCGAATATCATTTAGTGAGATGTAGCGGAGATTCCGTTCGTGTGTGACTAATTCGAAGTGAGTTTATGAGTGATTTTATGACATTTTTAAATGTTGATTGTTGTTAACATTTGTCACTAAGTAAATTTAATTTGGAAGTATAGAATAAAAATAGTGTAAATAAATATATTATGGCTATATCTTAGAGCCTAATAAAATATGCTTCTTCTTATATACCAACCAATAATTTCATCAAATATCAATACCATTTAGATAGTGGTATTATGTGATATCAACATACTTTCATTTTCTTTTATTTTTTTATAATTATAATATATATAAGGCGTAGCTACACTCAAAAACACCTTTAATTATAAGTGTACATTTAAATATGTACCCCATAACGTATTTCCTTTAAGTAAACAAATCGAATAAATATTTGAAAGATAGATTTGAAATATCACTTATGGCAGAATGAACCTTAACTGTATAAAATAACAAATGTCTCCTCGTGATGTATTACTTGAAACGAGTAATAACTTGCAAAGGATCCGCTATAAATTCTCATAAATTAAAAATTAATTTTTAATGAAGTAAAGAATCTCTGTAAAAATTATAACAATCGTCTTGATACAGTAAAAAACGAAAGAATATCTGGCGCCTAATTGTTCCCCTGTTCATAAAATTGTAAAGTTATTCGCGTGCTGCGAGGGTGGCTATGTTTTATTACGCAGAAACCGCTGTAAAGATGTTCGAACACTTTAAAATAAACGAGAGCTGCTGCCCCCGCCGAGCTCACCTTATAATTCGATTAAATTAAACAACTCGGAGTTAATCAAATAAATGCACGACGGCCGCAGGGGTGCGGGGTGCGGGGGCCAGCGGCGGGGGAGACTGGGGAGCCGGACTAGCACCCGCTTGTATTTATGTCGGCACTTCTCGAAAGTAATTCGGTGTCAAATATGGAAATAACTCATACACACGGGGAGCATCCATTTTGATAATGTCGACGGGCGACCGGAGCCGTCGTGATTTACATTCGGAGCGGAGGAGACGTCCTCCCGCCTCCTCCGCGAGCGCACTATTATTACACTGCAGAATTAGTACACGATAGTTGTGAACATATAATACGTATTGGCTACTTTCATTTATGTTGTTTGTGCATGGTAGTCGCTTGCCACAGACGGGCTAGTACTTAAACTTAGGTTCAGAGATAATTAATATTTACTATTTTAGCTATTTATAGTTTTCAATAAGTATAATTTTTGCTATATAACTCTGTACACCGGGTACGTCTTATTGCTGATTATAACGTATTTTTTACATTACAATCATGTTAAAAAAAAAGAAAATAATAAAGTCAGCCTATAACCGTCTATGGCTAAAATTAGCGGGTGCTTACTTATTAGTAATGATAGCCCCAGGTCATTTTTTGTCACTTCGCTTTTAGGGGTACGCTAAATTCTCCAAAGTTGTAAGCCAATATCAAGCGTTTGAAGAAAAGTAACAGAACAGCCAGCACACGTTTTTAAATCACTGATTTTTTTTTCGGGGACGCGTGGTGCATATAACTTATTAAATTTATTGACTTCCCTGATACATTTAACGGTTTAATTCAAAAAAGAAAAGAAGATAACTCATAAGAGAGCTGAAAATGTTTATTGCTCTAGTGCTTTCCTTAAAAAGTTCAAATAAAAATAATGTATGTTAACAAGGCAACATGGATATGGATGGGCCATAAAGATACTAATCATAAATTGAAAATTATGTTATTATTATTTAATAATTATATATATTTTTTCAAGTATTATAATTATTTTAAGTTCTTTGTGGCCACAACAAAATTTTCGGAATATCTTTTGGAAAACGGGGCATACCGGCGTTCCCCTCACAAACAAAGGACTGTACATATATTTATACTATGTGGTGAGCACATTCCCGTAATTCCCAAGTCTGCTAACTTGGGAATTACGCTTCAAGTAAGCTTTGATTTCCAATATTTTCCACTCAAAAATTCGTTAAGAAAATTAAAATAGGGAGTGACACACGTAAACGTTGCCCTTATATTATTTAACATAGTGCACATAATTATATGCTTTAGTAGCGAACAAGGCGGTCCAGTTTGACAGCCCTACTATTTTGAAAAAATATACAGAAGACCACATTTAAATAAAATTCCAGATCGCTATAAAATATATGGATAGCGATCGCCTTTAAAATTATACAAGTAAATCTGTGTTAATTTATTAATTGCTAATTCGCCCTCCAGGCGGCTATAAACAACGGATCTCACTTAATTTACGAGCAAATTATGCTTTACTTAAATATCAATTTAATTAAGTGGAGTTTGGACTCGGATCTCGGCTCTCAGCTCCACTGCTCATTTGTCAATGACAATCAGTACAAATCGAGCCACTGTCGAGCGCTGTTTGATTACACCCTCACAATTCAATTCATATTAGATGATTTGTTCAATTTCCGACCTATTCATTTTGATTCTCACAACCATTTGTTTTTAATCGATAAATAATGTCGATGACGTTACACGAAGTTTTTGTTTAATAATAGTTTGATTAGTCAACTATAATATTCTATAATATGAATTTATTAGAAATTTTATTGTTCTGATTATTTTCTTATAACACATTTTTTTATTACAATAAAACGACTTTTACGGACTTTATCGCGATTTATTTCATAGTTTACTAGCCCGACGTTTCAAAAGGTTTACAGCAACCATGGTCACGGGTGAACTGTCCACCCGTGACCATGGTTGTGAAGGACTTATTATAATAAGTAACATTCGCTTAAACTTATGACATCAACATTTTTTTTTATATTATAGGGGAACAAATAAATATTCGAAGCTACTTGATGACTGCCAACGCCCACTAACATCCGTATACTTGTTATGCAGAAGCGTTGCGTTGCGTTCCATTTCTCCTGCGAACCACCGGTTACTCACAACTTACACGAAATGTGACAGCCAAGCTATTACTTTACTGCGGTATCATGTCAGCGAGAAGTATTCTTTTCAGCATGGCACTACCTCTTACTATTATTATTATTGCATTATCCTTACTTCAATACCCCCGATATCCTGGGCCCCAGTGTGAACTGATCCTTATACGGTGCCTGTTTACTATGTAGGAACTGAAAAAAGATGCGAACTCTCAAGGTACTGATTAAAATAACTTTCATTTCATTACTAAAGTGTATTAAGATTGAACTGATGTTTCACCGTTTATATTGTTTTATATAAATTATATTACATAATATATAACTTCACAGACGGAGTACATAGAGTATTTACTTATCCCCGAGGCGCACGGCCCGACTATGGTTCAGTTTGCCTGAGGTCAGAAAATCATAAATTAATCTTAATTTTATGCCTTCTTGCTTAAACCCCTTTCTGGGGCGTTTTGTAGGTCTGCTGGTAGGTGGCGGCGGTACTCCGCTGGAGCCGTGTCGCGTGGCGCCCTACGTGTCGGTGCCACGGTTGGGCGCGGGCACGCCCCGCCCGGCGCCGCCGCTGCCTCCGCTCGCCGCGCACCCGCAACCCACGGCCTTCGCCCCCTTTGACTCCGCGCTACTATCTGCCGCGGCACATCAGGTTACTGTCGTCTTGTAATATTAGTCTCGGTATGGTACCCAACCTACCGAATACTTTGGCAATATGGTACAAGTGGATAAAGGCATCTTACAATATGGTACAGGTGGATAAAGGCATCTTACAATTATCGCCAAGACGACGATCTCCCGCTACTCGTATCCATCTCGTCCTGGCTACTGCAGAGAGATCGTCTTCCCACCTAGTAATGGCCTATATATGGCTTGATTCGAGCTGCCAATAATGATAATGATGAAGGTTCAAGTGAAGCCTGGTGGTGGTAGAAATGAGCTAACATTTACTTTCTTACTTAGCCAGTGCATGAACTAAAGTAAAGCTTTTACTTCTGTCGTGTAGACTAAAGCACACTCGTATTTTCTCTTGAGTATTGTTGTTGTCGGGACGGTAATAGAACCGCATGTCTTAACCCTACAGGGGCTTCGGCCTTTGCCACCGATGTTGAAATCTCCTAAAACTGGTAACTAAACCTTTGTTCCTGGGCTTCACTCTCTGTTGTGTCACAGTGTAAAAATAGATACTGAACAAATAATTTAAAAAAAAAATCTTTATCATCTGGTGCAGGGATGCTGATGTTATAGAAACAGTTATTGATTCCATTCCAAAACAACATATCATTAGGTCGGATCGAGACATGATTACGAACATAATTTTATTTTGGATGATTACGAACATAATTACTTTGGAGTATTCTTTAATTGCAGGCACTTACAGTTATGGATAATCGATTTATGCGTCGTTTTAGACGTAAAATAAATAGATTTGATTTGGAATCGGCTACTGAAGCTGTTACTTTAATAAAATAAAAACTAAAATAATATCCAGTTTGTGAAAAATGTGCAGCAAAGAAAAATTCTAAACATGAAATGCACATTCACACACAATAGTATATATAATAAAATATAATATAATATAATATATTATAATATAATAATACTATAATGTAACTATAATATATAAAGAAGCGTGTGTGTGTATTTATGTACACGCGTTTAAATTATAGTCTTTTGGCGTAACAAGCGAAAAGTTAAAATGTTCATGTAGGTAGGTTTCAGTAAAAACTTCAGGGTGTTACAGTTTCAGTTTTTCGTGACGGTGTGCGCGCTTGTACCTAAGTTTTCAATCAGTACAAATTAATTACCAATTTTTTTTAGTAAATTGTCATTACTATACAGTGAAATCTCGTAGAACGTAGCACTGTGCTACGGGATATTGTAGTGTAAAGCTGGATGATAGACAAATTATCAGACTTTTTAAAAATGTCTTTAATTATAGTCACAACATTAATTAAAGGTATTTTTGTGTTTTGTGACAACAATATACTAAACTTTAATTATAATTAGCTATGCCCCACGATAACCCGGGTAAAACCAGTTCAAAATCCGTTCATTGTATTCGACGCACCTGCGACTTACAGTTCCAAACGATAACCCCGTTTGGCCTTATTCTTACTTTTGTGTGTGCAGTACGCCAGCGCCGCAGCTGCCGCGGCCGCTGCTCTGTGTCCGCCGTATGCTGGGCTGGCGGCGCTGGCAGCGCGCTGCCGCTCCTCCTCCATAGCGGACCTGCGGCTTAAGGCGCGCCGCCACGCTGCCGCGCTCGCCGCCGCCTCCGCGCCCGAGCGCACGCACGCGCCCGCCACCGCCTCCGCCGCGGCTACCTCGCCCGCAGACACATAGCCATACCCTTAATATTTCACATGTGCTGGAAAAACGCGAAGGTCACTCGTCACTACAAAGCCTAAACGGATTCTATCGAGCTCCATCGAACACTTGAATATATTCTTTTCACCAACACTCAAGAAAAGACCGTATTCAAGTAATTCAAAGACTGGCAGCGCATTTGTGATAGCTCTGGCATTGTAGTTCTGTGTAGCCATCGGAGATTACTCGTGATTAGATGAGCCGATTCCTTGTTTACCTCCCAGGCTATCAAGAAAAGGTAGTCCATTGAAAAATTGAGATAATACAATGTACATAATTATAAAGAATAAACAAAGATATGTCTCCCTTAAATGGTCTATGATAGAATCCATAGACATCAGAAATAAATCTCTATGACAGAAACCGTGTAAGTTATATAGTGATATCAATTATCATTTTTAAAATCGATTATCTAGTGTATCACAGACATTGATGCGAGTGCGAGTATGATGCAAAAATTGGACCAATCAAAAAAATATTTTAAGCAAAGTTAACTGTGATAAGTGTTTGGGGACAAAATAAAAAGTAACGATCTCAATTAGGTAAGTAAGTATTGTTTAGTTAACATATTCATAATTGCTGAGTTAAAATTCCTATGTATGACTTGCCGTGTTAGATGTGTAATAAGATTTAAAGACTCTGTAAATATTAAAGTTATTGAAAAAAAAAAAATTATTTCCTAAAGTTAACTCTCTATGTATAGCTGTGTCCAAATACAAATAATATAAAGAATGTAAGACTATCTTTATTAATCCCATATATAAAATCCTTAAAATCATGAACTATCAGCACCCCGCGGTTTCACCTGCGCAAATCAGCTCCTACTGATCGAAATATGAAGATTGCCTATGGCTAAAGCCTTCCTTAGTAAATGGGCTATCTACTAGTGAAAATTTCGTTTCAAATTTAATTGTTTTCGCATCTACGACTGGAGCTCACTTTTGATCATTATGAAGACTTAGATAATAACACCAAAATGTGAAAAATATCAAAGTACTTAAATCTTTATTTTGCCGTATAATTATTGACAAATAGCTGTCCCGACACGTTGTTCCGTCATATTTTTTATTTGTTATCATAGTAACGTGATGTTTACGAGAACGATTTACCGATTTATATTTTTTTATATTTGTAAATCAATTATTTTTTTTTGCCATATTTCGTGAAATATTCGTGCGAAACCGGGACGGCCAGCCAGTTTGTAATAATGTAACACAGTGAAATGAGGGTAACGCATTGGTATAATTATGTTGATGTTGATGCGCGTCGCTAGTCGTTGAAGGGGTCCGATTGCTTGCTTAGACTATAAAAAATGCGACAAATTTACTGTTCCTACAAATACCCATTCAAAGCATGTTCACTTCATCACTTTCAAAGTGATTTTAACGTAACATTTTATATCAATAGATATTTTGTAGATCTTTTGGAGATTTCAATACAATTCAAACACTTATAAGTTTTATTTAAAATTTACATGAAAAGAAACTAAATAATATGCGACCAAAAAAGGTATATTTCGTGTTCATTGAGACTTTTGACTTTTACCCACGTCTGCCCACGTCTTGTATTTGATGGTGATTTGTAGCTCAGTTATCCATAACATACTTGTATAAAAACTTTTGCGAACTTTGGGAGTTAAAGTGTGAGGAGCGTTAAAGAACGAAAAACCACTATCTGTTGCGGTTTCATTTATTTTAATACCCATATCAATGCTTGCGGTGAGTTTTGTAACTTATTAAGAATGATTTATTGATAATAGATTATTTATCATTTTGCTCCCAATTTTAATTAAACGTGTGATTTTTTTTATCAACTAGATGCACACCACCTTTACATTTCAAATAGTATACACATACCAAGCGTTAATGTATTTTATTATTTGTTACGATTTTATAGGGATAATCTAAAAATAGGGAGGCATTATCAACAGTTTTGAAAGAGAATTATCAAATCCCTAAAGACAACATGTTTTTTGTCATCAGTGATATTCAAAGACATATTATTTATTCTTTCAATAAACCTCGCATTCCATACATGGTCAACTAACAGCGAAGAAAAGAAACGGCTGAAACAGAAGAACTAAGAATAATTATTGACCGAGCACGGCAAGGTACTGGAAATGCTAATGACGGTGATACAGCCAGAAGATTTTTTCAAGCTGCTCTGAAGAAATTCCAAGATTAGAAGTCAATTTGAACGACTTTATATAATTATGCAGGCTCTTTCATCAGGCGTAATGCTGCAAAATGTGGCAGGTACGCTATGGGAACTGCCAGAACTTATAGTGGTAATTATGTATAACAAAAAAAAAGACATGTAACAGTATTGCCTTCATCAGTACGTACAATTTTGATACATAGCGGAAGTATCATAAAGCATTTTGGAGTGCTTCCTATTGGTGATCTTTCAGAGGACGCACAAGAATACCGTAATTAAGATTACAAACGATTTCGCCTACACTTTATAGCAAGATCTATAAAGTGTTCCCGATCAAAGTTTCCCGCTACTTATGAAGCGGTGTTTCATACCCTTGTTCATACTTCAGATTTATATTATCTCTATCTTATTATTTACTCGATATCGATCCTCTATATTACTAGCATTGGAAAACCATACATCAGAAACGTGAAGGAGCTGGATGATGATACCCCGGACCTTCTGAAAGTTAACGAATTAATAACGGATCCGACTACTCAAGTTTAATAAAAGCAAGAATATATTTAAATACATGTTTTGATAAGCCTAACGATTATTCAATGTACATTATATTTTTAACATATTTTCTAGTATATTCTGTTTTATAAATTTGTAAGTTATAACTACCAATATTAATACCACCTTACTTTTTATTCATCTTTGATTTTCAGAAATTGATAAAAAGGTTTTGTACAACTTAGGTGTAACATATAGATAGCCTTTGAAAGAGGTAGTGCCATGCTGCATAGGAGGAGGTAGTGCCATGCATGGTGCATGACACTACATCCTCCTATGCAACGGAATTGGGTCGGCTCGACCTCTTGCTCACTTGCCACCGCCGTAAAGTGACACCCACGGTGTCGCGTTTCGTGCGGTGTGTGAGTAGCCGGTGGCCCATTGGGGAAGGAGGGCAACGCTTCGGTATAGTAATTGTGCTGGTGTCCATGCTCGCCGGTAGTCATAAAAATGTTCTGATTTCTCGTTTGTCCCCCTATATATAGTAAAGACTATAAAAAAAATCTTAAAAGCTCGTGAAGAAATAAAATTATTTTTACATCATTTTGTAAATTAACTTTGACTTTTAATACAGTTTATTAGAATTAATTACAATAAAATACATCTCATTTGAAAATACTACTTTATATTTGTGCCAAATTTCACAGCTTAATCGTTAGAAATAAAAAGTTATAGGTTCATAGGAAGACACCTCCAACTTCCACAGTGCGAGGGTGGCAAGTCAGACACCCTGCTGTCAACACACGTTCGACTAGGAACAGTCTTAACTAAAAAGAAAAAAAAAATTGCTTCTTGTACCTAAGATAGATCAGGCCAGGCATTAGAAATGGGGGAGCATACTTCTAACACACATAATCACACACACTATACTACATATGAAGGGCTAGGTAATGTCTGTGAGGCGCATGAGAGTTCGAGTTATTCAGAGAAATAGTGAAGAGGGGGAAATTAGACTATGGAGGGTAGCGTGTCTACATAACCTCTTGTCTCGAGAGTCACCTGTCTAACAATTCATGCTTGTTACCTCCTACGCAAAAACATTGATTACATAATTTTATTTAACATCTGCTTTTTCTACGAAATAATTGTTATATACATAATTTCTAAGGAAATATAAAAATAGTACAAGGTGTCTTTAGGGAGGAAAATACCACTACGCGGATAGATATGTAAGTACTTTCCTCCTGCGTTGCATGTACTGTTTTTTCTTCTACGTCACGCTGAAACCTCCCTCTTTTGTCCCTATTTTTCTCCGCACAGGGACAAAAGTTCGAACTTTCGTGCTATTCGTGAGAAATAAATATTTGTCGTAAAGAATTCAAACTACAAACACACATGTTTCTAAATTCGTCCTGCGCACCGTGTGGCCTGCACCCGACCGCCTGGCAGCAGGGTGCTGGAGTGTTTGCGCAAGTTGTTAAAAAAGCGCCCGCCCTCGCATCGGGAGCGCCCAATTAGGGCGGCAACGCAGCTGATTGGACGTAATCGCGTTAGCATTGGAGACAAACAGCCGCATGCATGTCTCGGCGAATGTAAACGCTTAGGCTGTTTTGAAAATATCTTATTTGGATACATTTTTTTACTTACTTTTAAGAAGAGGAACAGGTAAAAATCGTACAATGAATACTATAAATATTCATTTACGTTGTTTTGTGACATAAATAGTTCTCGATACTTGTAGTATTAATGTCTTAAGTTTGGGCGGATATAACTAGTTACAATATTTTTTTTTAAATATCGCGGTTTATTTAATTTGTAAAATAAAAAAAGCTATATGGAGCAATAGCGCCGCTAACCAGTAGTAGGTCCCTCCGAAAAAACATCCCTACATCACCATGCCCACGGGTGAACTGAAGGGTCAGTTGATGCAAATTATTAAAAGCACCTACCTGAAGAATTACAATTATTAACTTGCTCCAGCAACACAAACAAACTCGATTCGGAATCGTTCCGACACGTCCAGGAACGGCACACGGCGGCGACGGCTATTCAGTCCTCCTGTTACCTACGGCAGGTGAGATATTTAACAGATCGCATCCACAAGGTTCGCAGGGCAGCTCAAAACTTTCAGAACGGAAAAGTGCCTTCTTTTATAGTTGCTTCCCCATAAGCATAATTAATTCGTGTTGTTTTGCAGTTCTCCTCGTTAGCGTATGGTGGGTATGATAGCAAACGAAAAAGTATATAATTCAAATAAAGATCACACACAGGATGAAGAACGGTGAGGCCTGTGTTTAGTCCTACGACTGTATTATTTTTGGTTCATCGTTGCCTGTGAAAAATACATGTAATAGTGTAGCTTCTAGTAAAATACATGTAATGGTGTAGCTTCTAGTAAAATACATGTAATGGTGTAGCTGCTAGTAAAATACATGTAATAGTGTAGCTTCTAGTAAAATACATGTAATAGTGTAGCTTCTAGTAAAATACATGTAATAGTGTAGCTTCTAGTAAAATACATGTAATAGTGTAGCTTCTAGTAAAATATGGTTTGAACAACGGCCCATGCGAAGTTTGTGTTCTTTATACGTCTAGTTTATTATCTACAAGAGAACCACTTTCCCCGTGAATAACCGGGTCCCAATTGCTAGGTTTAGAAACAAAATAAATAATACCTATATCCTGTCCTATAAAGTCTCTATCTGTAAGTGAAAGTTCTCTCTAGTTCGACCCAGCAGTTCCAGAGATTACCCTGTAATGAATAATGACAGAAGGACATAAATTTTATAAACGGTAGTCTAAGTATTAGTGGTATCGTAAACTTAACCTAATTGTTTAGGTATTTCGTAATCACAGTCATTTCAAACAGACTATTTTATTTATATGTAAGTTTGAACTACCCATTTCCACATTATGAAATAAGCTATGAAATCAAACAGCCGTTTTAAATATTATCACGTTATGATATGACACTGCATTTTCTTGCATATATTTAGAACTCTTAACTTTATGAACACTCGACGACGACTGGTCGCGTCATTTGCCGATCAATCCCTTACGTTAACAATACTAAAACGGAAATGGCATTAAAACGGAAGCGGGTCGCATAATCTAGTTTTATAGTAGTGCTTACTAGTTGTGCGGAAAATCGGGCCGCTAATTGGCCCGAATTTTGGGTGAGTTGAATTGTGTTTGCAATACCGCGTCTTCGAACTCAATACGAAGAGATGAGTGCGGAATCGTTTTCGGCGTTTCAGGAGGCATTTGCCAAGGCGCAGGCGGAGTCGAACCGCCTGCCTGTCGAAAGTCACCGCCGCCATTGCCCTCTACTTCAGAAAAAGGAAATTTCTCGCTCTGTACGGCGAGGTACAACAGCGACAACAAAGACTCGGAGGTGTACGAAGCATTCGTCGATGCCATCACATCTACAAAGAATGTACGTACGGGTATCAGCGATGATCATACACTCCGAGGCCTGCCCATGCTCCTGGAGGAAGTAGCAGCAGTGTGGTTTCGAGGTGTGAAGGCTTCCGTTACGTCATGGGATGACGATCTGGTGTAACTTCGTGTGATGTTCGGAGCTCACAACTGCACAAACTCATAAGGAAACGGGTAACACGGGAATCCGTACAAAATGTAGATACGCTGATTGAAAAATCGCGTAGTGTAGAACACTCATTAGCCGAAACGTCAATTGACGCGCGTGGCTCCTCGGCGACCGTTAGCGCGCCGCTCTGCCCGTTGCCGGCGCCCCGGCCTGCGCTGTCACCCGCTAGGCCACCGCTGCCGCCCTCTACTTCAAAGAGAATGTCGCCACTTCGCAGCGCGCGAGTGCGCCGTCCGCATCAACGAGTGTTGCGACGACATGGCAGAGTGCGGAAAGCGACAAAATTACAGAAAAAGTTAAAACTTTTTATGTGTATTGCGTTAAAGAGGACATAGTCACGACTACTGTTTTAAAATTAAACGAAAAAGTAAACCTAACAAAGTGATACAGTGTTATGGTTGTGGCGCTTATGGCGTATTTTGTGCTAATTGTTATAATTGCAATAAGATGACAGATTCATTCCATGCATGTTAGTATGTCTCGTTGCAAAATTAGTTCATATGTTTGCAATAATGGTACACATGAAGTACATAACAATGTAAATAAGTATTTATCGTGTAATAATAGCTACGGTTTGTCGTCGACCGTATGTAATGGGCAACGGCCGATTGAAGAGATAACAATAGATGGTTTTCGTGGTACAGGACTCATAGACATGGCAGCTAAGCGTAGTATTGCTGGTTCGAGTTCCGTTTAGACTGTTACGCTAATTGGGATACACTTTTACAAAAAGGTTTACGTCAGTACAACTTGCCAACAGAGTTGTGCGTGACATAAAAGTGTTAGACTTAAACGTTAATGTTGCACTGTTGACTTCGGACGATACCTGCCGCATTTATTGTTTTTCGCCGACACTGTCAATAACGAAACCCTATTGGGGATGGATTTTTTTACGTGAGAGTGGTTTAGTTATCAATTTTGCGGAGGGTACATGGTTTACCTCTGGGGAACGTCAGGCCGTTCACCCTTTGCGTTATGAGACTTCGTAACTTCGTAGGTTGGCGCTTCCTTGAATGTTTTACGTTCTGACGGAGGTACAATGCTGTCGAATTCAGAGAAGGAGGCTGTGGCCGGTACTAGCGTCCGGACTTCCTACACGGGCGAAGCTGGGGATTTACAAGACATATATCCGGTCACGCCTCACTTACGCCGCCCCCGCATGGTACGCACTAACCTCCCAGGCCCAGCGGAAACGCCCAGCAAAATATATCCCTACGGGTCATCACGGGTGCCGGTCGCTACGTCCGCAATGATGTGATCGCGCGTGACTTGCGGATAGAGTAGCTGAACGAGTTTGTGGTTCGATTGTCGAGCGCTGTGTTCAATAGGGCAGACAATGGACCGCATGCTCATCTACGCGACCTGACGGGAGACCGTATCCGCGTGCACTCCTCCCCCCCCCCCTCTCATGCCGTGTTCGGAACTCGGCAAAGCCAAAGCACTTTTCGTGTGTGTATGTGTGTAGTCTGTTATATAGTGAGCACACGAGATATCACCAGACCTCAACAGGTCCGAAGCCTCACCGCGCGACATACTCCCCGACCTTTTTGAAGAAAGGTCCGGGGAGTGGACAGCGAGTCCGACGGTGACAGTACCATCATCGGAACCGCACCTACCTAGTGATGCCGAAAAAAAAGGAGGAACGCACGGTGGCCTCTAGACCCCTGTTCCCCACCGAAGAGGAACGGAAGGAGTTTTTGGCGGAGCTGGAGGAGCTACGCCAGCTGAAGCGCGCGGCGTCATCGCCCGCAGAAGGCCCTTCGAAGGTGGTCTCAGTAGTGGAGTCTTCGAACTCGTGCGCCCTCTCACCATCGCCATCCAGACCACCGCGATCATCACGCACATCACAGCCTACGTCACCTCGAGAAACACGCGATGCGGAAATGGCTGGCCCAGCGACGCCCGAGTATGACTCGTTGACGCCGCCTTGCACCATCTCCGCTGCGACTGTTGCGTCTGCTGGGGTCGTCGAGGCCGCCTTCTCCAGCGAATCGGTCGACGCGACGCGTTATCGCAGTTTTGCCGCCGCTCTGGAGAGCCCCAAAAAGGTACGCTCAGTACAGTGTGCCCCTTCCCCCATCCCTGTCTACTAGCACTGGCAAAAAGCCAGATGCCCAGCACCCCCGTGCGTCCCAACCGCCGCGCAGGCTAGCGGAGTACCCTCCGATAGTCGTCGACTTTCTGCCAGACTGGCAGAGGCACTTCCGCACAATGCGCGACGTGCTGGGACACGCAACCAAGGCCCAGTCCTTTGGAAAGGGTATAAGGTTTCTGGCACAGTCGCCGGAGGATTTCCGGGCACTCCAGGCACTCCTGACAGCCCTGACAAAGGAGAACCCGGCGGTGCAAGCTCAAGGGCCTGGGCTTCCCGGCGCACTTAGTGCTGCACATACCGGCGAGAGGCGGGAGACCCGGCTGCCTATATCACGCGCAGCTGGAGCGCCTGTACAGCGAGGAACTCGGACGCCTCTATGAGGTGAAAGTTCATCTGCATGCCCGTAGTAGTCGTGGAAGGGTGGAAGGGCAGACAAGGACTAGCACAGTGTCACCGGTGTCAGCTCTTCGGACACTCTTCTGCGCACTGCCACATGCCACTGCTCAGGGATCCGCGCATCTGGGCGCAAATCATGTACGCACGGGGCCAACCAACGGGGAGCCAGTGATGGACCGTGACGAGCTCAGGGTCGCTTACTGAAATCCCGGAGGTATAGGAAGCAAGGGCGACGGTCTTCGGCTGCTCGCTCAGCAGTACGACTTACATGTCATTCTGATGGGCGAGACTTGGCTGAGGCCAACGCAGAGCGTCCGGCTACCGAATTACGTCGCGTATCGGAGGGACGACGTGTCGCCGAGCGGCAGACTGTACAGAGGTACGGCCGTGCTCGTTCGGCGGGATGTCGTCCACAACGAACTGAGACAGGGCCCCTTCACCGACATGGGCTCGACTGGCATCGTTCACATGGCAGGGGAGGAGCTCAGGATCTACACGGCGTACAGACATCCCGGGAACAGTGTCGACCTAGGTGATGTCCACAACGTGCTGGGGAACGGCCTGGCAGTGTTATTGGTCGGCGACCTGACCTCCAAGCATCCAGCTTGGGGATCGGCCGTCACGAACTGGATTCAGGCTGCAGGAGGATTCGGAAGAGCGCGGCTACACGGTGCAAGGACCACCGTGTCCTACCCACGTGCCTATGGATCCCCTGCGCACCCCGGACGTTCCGGACATCGCCCTACACCAGAACCTCAAGGCCACTGTCAACATCGAGGTCCTGTACGACCTCGACACTCAACACCTACCCATCCTCGGCACACTTGATTCCCAAACAATCATTAGGGACGGAGTGCGGACCAGAGAGAGGATCGACTGGGCCGTCTATCGGGATAGCCTAATCGACTTCACCATCGCCGGGCAGCTGTCTACCCCAGACGAGGTGGAGGCCGCCGCACGCCGCTTCACCGAAAAAATCCGAGAGGCGCGGGCGGCGGCGACCACCGTCGTACCGATGACAGTGCGCCGGCGGGGTGAGCTCCCCCCGAGCCTACTGTCAGACCTGCAGAGGAAACTCTGGGCCCGCACCCGTTGTCCGAGGATCAAGACACAACTTAACAAGCTGGCTGAGGAACTGTCTGTGAAGGTGAGGGAATGTCGTGGAGCAGGCTGGGAGAGTACTGTATTCCATGCCGACGAGAACGACACCAACTTGCACGCCCTAAACAGACGTCTCACGAGGCCAAAAACCCCCATCACTCCACGACTCCTAGACACCACAGGCGCGAAACACTACGGAACGCAGGCACGCGCCGAAGTGGCACACTACTACACACACCTAGCGGCGCCGTTGTCCGCAGAGCACCACGAGCAGGTGGAGTGCCGAATTCGAGAGCTCCTTCAGAGCCCGATTTCGCCGCTCAGCGGGTCGGATTTCGTCTCCCCCTCTGAGCTGCGGAAAGTCGCACTCCGCCTCTCATGGTGTAAAGCTCCAGGCCCCGATGGCATCTCTCCCACAGCGCTGGTGATGATGCCTGGGCGAGCAGCCGCGGCCCTCACAAAGATCGCATATGGCATTCTCCGAACGGCCCACTTTCCGGAGACCCGGAAACTGGGGAGGGTCATCGTTCTGCCGAAGTCGGCCAGGCCCCGAAACTACCGGCCGATATCGCTACTGTCGCACATCGTCAAGTTATTTGAGAGGCTTCTACTTAAGGGACTGAAGCTGTACATTCCCATAAGGGATGAACAGTTCGGATTCCGGAACGGCCACTCGACCACGTTGCAACTGACGCGGGTGATCCACCACTTGTCTGTGGAGTTAAACAAGGGGAGACACTCTGTCGCGGCTTTTCTCGATATGGAGAAGGCCTTCGACAGGGTGTGGCACCCGGGACTCCTGTACATGTTGGTGGACGCCGGCGTCCCGTTGGCGCTTGTGAGACTAGTGGCGTCGTTCTTGGAAGGTAGGACCTTCCGGGTAGCGGTGGAGCGGAGGCACTCCTCAGTGAAGCCCATACGCGCCGTAGTGCCACAGGGCAGTTGCCTAAACCCTTACCTGTACGCGGCCTACACGAACGACATCCCCACACACAATGATCCTTCGGGAGAGGGTGAGGCGAATGTCATGCTCGCGCTGTTCGCGGCGACAGCGCATAAGTCACCCCGTCCCGAAAGCCGTCGCAACTGGGCGATTGCAGCGCATGCAGGACAGTTTGCCGGAGTGGCTCGACAAGTGGCGCATGTCCGTCAACTTGGATAAGAGGACGGCGTTATACGTCAGCAAGAGGCGCTCCATGCCGGGGCGGTTAAAATTCAGAGGCCAGGATGTGTCTTTTGAATCCCCAGTCGTGTATCTCGGATGCAGTATCGACCGGGCGCTGCGGATGGTCTCGCAGGTGGAGCAAGCGGTCAACCAGGTGAGAACAGCCCGCGCTTTGCTGTGGCCGGTACTAGCGTCCGGACTTCCTACACGGACGAAGCTGGGGATTTACAAGACATATATCCGGTCACGCCTCACTTACGCCGCCCCCGCATGGTACGCGCTAACCTCCCAGGCCCAGCGGAAACGCCTGCAAGTCCAGCAGAATATATCCCTACGGGTCATCACAGGAGCTGGCCGCTACGTCCGTAACGACGTGATCGCGCGTGACTTGCTGATAGAGTCGCTGGAGGAGTTTGTGTTTCGAATGTCGAGCGCTATGTTCTATACGGCAGACAATGGGCCGCATGCTCATCTACGCGACGCACGCACAACTACTTGATGGGAGACCGTATCCTCGTGAACTCCACCCCCCCCCCTCCCGGTGATCCACCTAGCGGACTATGGACAGAGTGTCTGTCGATCCGGACGAGGATCACATATGCACATGCATAACACACCCAAATCACTACTCACCGACAGTTACAACACACCACACAACACATGGGCTCATGGGGGAATGTAGGCCATTCCCCCATGAGCCCATATGTCACGATGGCAAACCCGCGATGACTATTGCGTCCCTGCTACCGAAGTGATAGTTGTCCCCTCGCGATCCGACCCGGGTGATGTTCACCTCGGTGCCCGTAGCCCTCGCAGATCATCTGCGAAGATGACCAGGAGGATTATTTGGCTATTTTAATTTTTGAAGACGTTAGCCGTGATATTCATTAAATATCTCTATGGGACCGACATCGAAATTCGACCGGATTCAACAAAATGTATGGAACAGGTTTTTTTTTTCCACCATTGTGATATTGGGCACATAAAGGAGGCTGCTTCATATGAGGGTGTGACGCCCTTAAAATATTATTTCGCCATTCACTACTAGCCTGCATAAATTTATGGCATACGTAATCACCAAAATATTACTCTGTCAGTCAATAAAAAAATATATTAATTAGATATTTACACACAGAAATACACTACAAAGCAGGAATGTTTGTTTAAACTGAAATCGGGAAACTACAAAAAGAAAATAATTTTTCATCAGCACTAGTAAAAAAATTAACTGTATTCGCTCAAAATTAGGTAACAAAATATGACCGTCAGAGATAGACATATAAGTACAATCATTATTCGGAACTAAATTGCATAGAATACAGGTGAAAGTTGCAAACCATACAAATCTCGTGGGTAGTATGCATAAGTGATGGCGTACTCCCCACGAGATAACGTTCCACGAGTTCTTGTTTTTGCAATTTGAATATAATTAGTAATCATTTAAATATCGAAATGAAACATGAGCATATGAGCTAGTCTCATGGCAACGGGCAAAAAGATTCGTTACATTGCAAAATGAAGTAAGTTAATTTTGTGTTATAGATCTTTTTGCTATTGTAATAAGGATGAACATTGTTGGGATTGGAAGATCTTCTTACAAAATCACTCGATTATTGTTTTCGTAATCGATATTGCAAACCATTCCATCAATGTTTTAGCAATTACGTGTGAATGGTAAACAAAGATAATAAAAAAAAAATCAGAAAAGAAACGATATCTCATTTTAAAGTAGACTGGATGTATTCGATCTCATTTTGTTAGAAGAAACCACATATTTCTGTCGTAGCACTTTTAACGTCCTTTCGATACTATACCGATGTACGTAATGTGATGTTGGAATCGATTTTCAACTAATATTTATAAACGCATTAGATAATTTGATCTTATAACTCGGTAGAGGGGAACGCGCTAGCGAGGTAAGCCTGTATTAAATTATCCAAGGAATCCACTAAGTAATTTTTTGCAAAAGGAAAAAATATAATGGTCGTTTGTCTTGTACGAACATTGACCTAATTGCATTGTGAGAAGAGGGCCTTAAGTCGAAGCCGTCAGCTGTCAAATCACAAATGTCATGTCCCTTCTATATCATTATATCCGCTCAAACAATATTAAATTGTAGATTGTCTCTTTTTTTTCTGTATGTTTGTGTATGTCTTGTAATGTTTTCGTTCATTCTTTTTAAATTATCTATATTCAAACAAGATATTTATAATCTTATCACTTAGTCATAAGTTTGAAACCGATCAATCTTGAAAATCAGTGCTCTTGTCAACTTGGACATTGGCAGCAATGGCTGTTAACCTATGACGGCCGATTGCCATTTCCAACAAAAGAGAAGAAGAAGAACATTTGACAAAATTCAAATATCAAGCGATACGAGCGTAGTGGAAATTGAGAAATTTTATTTTAAAATAAAAATTAATTTATAACTTAAAATTAATATAGTGATTATTAGGAGTTTAATAAAATGTAAATATTGGTTCAAGGAACCAAATAGATAGTAAAATCTAAACTATTTTATTTTTGCCATGGATTTTAAGAAAACTACTATTAAACAACTTATATGAAACACCAATTGCAATGCAAATTAGAAAAATTGAGTACTGAAACTTGAACACAACACACGCACATAATAATTATAATGTCCCTAAATTATGCTTTTGGATTTTCTCTATTCCTTCTTGTTCTTGTAGGTCTCAATATTTATTTTTTTTATACTCTAAATGGTGTTAACAGAAATACTTCAAACTTTCCAATTCCTAAAATAAAGTTAGATTCTTCTCATAACATTTTGAGTGACATCCATGAATATTTAAACTATTTACCTAGTCCATATAAAGCAAAGAACCCAAAATTTGCTCCATTCCAAAAGAATCTCATTCATTTGTTTAATGCAACCAACACAACAGATTTTACATCTGTCTGGAAAGAAACCGAAAAAGTAAGTATTAAGATAACTTAAACACTTGGGCCATGTTTAGCAAGACAAATGTGTTGCTCGACTGTAAGTGGGGAAGATAAATCTCCATGCAGTAGATGGTACAGGATGGATGTGAGCAGTAGGAGACTGGTTGTCTTAACTATCACTGGAAGTGGCCTATATCACAGTGGACTGATAAAGTATGATGATGTTGAAACGCTTACTAATGAGTAATTGCACAGAAGACCATTGAACAGTGGCAGTCTTTTAGTAAGTAATTAATGTCACCATCTGCACAGACAGAAGTTATACAAGTGAGTATTAAAGGTACTCACTTGTATAACTTCTCCTAATGAGCCATCTGTACTGTCAAAAACCGACACAACAAAATATTGGGAGTTTTAGAAGCATGGGGGATACTTTTATAGCTGCAACCAAGCAACTGCTTTCAGTGGAAATGGGCTGGTCACACACTCTGTAGAACAAATGGCAGATGGGCCAGTAAAGTTCTGGAGTGGAGGCTGCGTTTAGGAAAAGGAAGTGTTGGTCGACCGTTCTACAGGTGGGAAGACAATTTCCGTGCACTAGGCATTCCGGGATGGATGCGAGTAGCAAGAGATCGGTTGTCTTGGAGTTCATTGAAAGAGGCTGATGTCCAGCAGTGGACCAATAAGGACTAATAATGATGATGACGATGAACTGCTTTCCTACAAAATCTTATTTAATTAACCACATGAAAATAAACTAAAATAATGTTTCAAGCAATTTCTTCCAGTGGAATGATGAGAAATCATTATTTCCTCATGTAAATACAACTCCAGGTAAAATATTACATGCCATACAAACTGAGCCTATAGTGTTAGTGGATAATGCACCTAAAGGAACTCAACTAAAACTATTACTACTGTTAAAGGTAATATTTATAATACCTACTAGAAAAGAAATATTATATCGAATAGTGAATTGCTATTATCTCTTAACTGACACAGTCAACGGGAACTGAAAAAAACTTTGTTTTTTTTTTTATTAGGAAAAGATATAGTTTTGATATATATTAATAAAAAAAAACTGTGAAGTGAATAGCCTCTATTGAGTCTAAACAGTATAATATAAAAATGAATTTCTCTAAATATTTCAGTTAGGAGATGTTTGCATTTCGTTGTTGATATATGTATACAAAATTACTCAAATAAAAACTAATAAATCAATATATTATATATGATAAGAAATTATTCCATGCTATGTTATATATATTTTAAGTCAAATTAAATAACCAATAAAAGCTAGTTTTAGATATACACCCATATAAGATATCAATGTATGACATTAAATTGTAGGGAAAACAAAAACTATTTTTCAAGCCCCGGCGCTACAAAATGAATCATGTGATAAATGGCAAGATTTATGGAGGGTTTGATCGCCACAACTCAGAGGTGTTTGCTTATTACCTGGCAATGATTTTAAATATGAGGTGGATAGCACCTTCTGCAATTAGAAAAATTCATCTCACCAAGGATATTTTACCTGTTGCCACTGTGGGATTGAAACGATCTATGATCAAAAATGGTAAGATTTACTGTATTTTATTGTAAATCCTATTGTATTATATATAATATTTTGAATGTCAATAATTGAAATATAATATAAATAATGAAAAATTACATTTTCAAATGTGGTGTCAATAGTTGTTTTTTTTTTTTAATTCTTTGATTACTCTATACTGATAGAAGCGTCCAGTGCTGCTTCATCTGTTATGTCACGTATGTACGTAAGACATGTTGAGCGACGACCTAGGTGAGATTGTGGTCGATAGGGGGACAGACTCACCTCCTTTCCCGCAGATGTGAAGGATGCATGCCGATAGCTATTTTTTCCCACCTTTACACGGTTGCACACTGCACTAGGTCATGGTAAATGTTCAGTAGTGAATAACTATTGATGTCAGAGAAAATAAAGAGAATATATATAATTTCGGAGGGACCTACTACTGTTTGGCGGCGCTTGTACAGCCTCAACAGTCCGACTGACTAGCGATTTGCTCATGTTCCATGCCAGCCCAAGCCCATCTTTCGTCTGAAAAATTAATGAGGAACTAAACTGATTATGTTTTGTCTCTTTAAACACTAAACCTTTCTATAAAATATAGAATTATATTTATTAGCATATGTTGTTTCTTTTCAGAACGTGGATTGTTATGTATCTATGGTAAATGTTTCTACTGTAGGAGGAATGAAACTGTGTGCCCTGATCAAAGTGGTGCTATAGAAGGTGCAGCCATATTATATATGGAGAAGCAATTTAAGGTCCACAAATCTCCCTGGAGAAGATCTTACACTACAAGAAACATGGAGTGGCAGAATGATAAAGACTTTTGTAAGTAAGTACTGTTCCCAATTGTTATTGACTGATCTGTATCCAGCAATGATGTATCATCACAGCAGTAGGGTTCTCATTGCCTGATTGTGATCCAAATTCTATATATATACAATTACACCCAACTAGTTGGTATTAACACCAATTCATTCATCATTTCATTCATAGAGGCTTATATTATATCCTTATAGGATTCATCTACAACTGTTTGCTCAGATTCAACTTATGGTCCTGTGAAATCAATTGATCAAGAGCTTGTTTAGTTTCACTAACAATAAAATATATAATGTTATAGTTGATTTAACATGTTTTAATGTTTGCAGAAAAGTCAAAGGATTGCTTAGTACAAAACGGATATTAAATCTAATTGATGTTGCCATATTCGATTTTCTGATACAGAACGGAGATCGACACCACTACGAAGTGTACAAAGATCAAATTGTGTTATTAGATAACGGGAAGGGCCTAGGGAACCCCTCGCTCGACGAGTTGGATATCCTGGCTCCTCTGTACCAGTGCTGTATGTAAGTAAATATGTAATTTATATACATATACAATTTCCGACATTAACATCCTACACGTGAGTTATCTTACCCATACAAATGTTATAAAAGCTGAAGTCTAGTTTTTTATTTGAACGCGATAATCTCGGGATCTACTGGTCCGATTTGAAAAACCCTTTCGAGTAAAGCCATGTCGTTCATAGCTTTCCTGGAAAGGGTTTGTTATACCAACGCGATACGACCATAGGCAGTGGAATACGCGGGTTATGCGAGTAAAACCGCGAGGCGCTGCTATCATGTGATAAGTAGAGAGTCTAGCCTCGAGAGCCTCGATGCATTGTGACGTGTCATCACTTGTAATGATCTACATTATAATTTGCCTAAATAGATCTTTTATTCTAGGATAGCACTGTCAACGTGGCAGAGTCTAGAGACGGTGTCCGGTGGCAGTTTGACGGAGACCATCAAGCTGCTGTCAGCGCTTCACGGCCACGTGCTTGCTCGCGAGGAGCACTTCAAGGCGGTGGAGCGGCGGCTGCTCAAAGTGTACGCGACTGTACAGTACTGCATAGGGAAGCATGGCAGGGCGAAGGTTATACACAATGTAATAATATAGACAAGCTCCTTATTATTTTCAATGCATGAAGTAGCGGGTCGTAAGAACAAATTGCGCTTGTAAGGCTCTTTTGAACAATAAAATATAATCTGGAAAATGGTGGGACGTTTGAAAATGTAAAAATGTTCGTCGAGAAGACTGAAGGAAATCAAAACTACAATATAATGGAGAGATCCATTCCATTCGTGGGTGGTCCTTTGATTTCTGTCCCATGTACAGATCGCGGCGTATAAGTTGAACCTTCGACCTTGAATAAGGTAACATTACTCTGGCGGTCTCAAGTGAGGTGCGGTATGAGGCGAGACGCGAGGGGCGCGCAACCATAGCGACGCTTCTCTTTCTGCGCATGACTGCACTCGCGAGGACAACTGTCATTGCAGTTCACTTTATACGCCGTAATCTGTATTTGACGTTTATGTGATTTGACGTTTACGTTGCACGAACTTTAAAAAAAAAATATAGTGCATAAGATGGAACATGAGAAATCTTGGACTAGGGTAACTTGTGACGCCCATAGACTTCCGCATCGCATGTCCCGCCTCACTTAGCCCCCCAGACTCACAAAGCGCAAGATACGCGTCAGTATATCCATCTCTTGGATACTATGTGAAAAGATGTTATTCCCGGATTGTGCCGGGCCCGTTGCTGCGGGTGCACTCCCTCAGGCCTAACGTATCCCCACTAGCCATTGTGCGACCCGGCACCTCACGCTTGTATTCTGATGAAGCCCAAAAATGGATTGTTACGTACAACTCGATTATAATATATAAGTATAATTAATTGTGTTTGATGATAATTATTGTCATAAGTCTATGCGAAAGTTCCTCATTAAAATAAAATTACTTTATCGGATTTATTTATTTATTTATCAAGCCCACAATATACAGCGACCTGAAACGACGTGAAAACCTGCAACGAATCTAATCTGCTAAAGTAATTTTATTGTAAATAATGCCAATGTTTCAGCGGTTTCATTCTGTTCGTGATTTTTGTTACCCTCGAATATTGTCTGTGATTCTGTATTTTATAATTATATTATATACCCAGTTACGTTTGCCGATGCAATAAAATTTATACCTTTAAAAATAGTTGTTTTACTTTTATTATAACCTAGTCTGAAATTTAAGTTCAACACATTCGCGCGCTGTAATGCATGACAAATTTTGGCATTTTGACACACGTTTTTTCCATACTAAGTCCATAGGCGTACTTGCGTAGGTCCGCTTACCAATACCATACCACATAAGAACGTCTTCAGGCGTCGCACGTCCTAGGGCGTTCTGGCAGATTTCTTTCTATCATGTAGGTGTTCTGCCCCTTAACGTTTTGAGGCGTTCAATAATAAAACATATACTTTGTGTACTGTTTAGTTATAGTTAATCTTAAGAATAAGGTATCAATATTTGAAACTATAACTAGGTAAGGCACTTTTACTTATAATAAATCAACTTTCTTATAACAAAACAATCTTAGGAGTGTGAGATCAATAATAATGTTAATTAATAATTAGGTAGGTACGAAACTTTTACTCATAATAAATCAACTTTCATAATAAAAAATTAGTAAACAAAATGACCTTAGAAATTACTGGTAATTATATTATTATAAATTAATTTCGTTATGCCAGGCCTCGAAGCAAGATGGACAAAGTGGAGGTTTTTGTGGACATCCTTTGCAACGGTAACTAGTTTCTACGCGTTTTCCATCTTTGGAACAAACACGGCATTTTAAAAAAGCATATTTTTTCTTGCTGCCAGGATTTGATTCAATTCGTTCAGGCCAGTGGCCCTTCATTCTATCTAAAGATCTCTCATTACGCTCAATTGCTGGTATATTATTGTGTAGCCTGTTGTAATGCATACTTTTCTTGTTGACCAAGCCCTTTACATTTATATTAGTATCGAGTTTTATCAAGTCTTTTATCAATTCCTCTCTAAACATAATAAATTCACAACTTTTGTAATTATTTTTTTTTGTATTTTTTGTACAAAAAATATGCATTCCACACTGATATGTCTAAAAGATGAAATAATACTTCTTTATACCAACGAATTGTTTTTCTAGGGCTTGAATAATAAGAAACCATTTGGTCTAAGCGATCAATTCCTGACATATGATTATTATAAGTCGCCACCTCAAGAGGCTTCATCTTCTTTCTCCCAAATCTGTTTTGTACTTCAACCATTGTAGGATGAGTGTTTGTAGAAATCATCAGGACAGGGCGACTATCCCTCCATTTAGATACGTAAACATTGTTCTTTCGGACCCAAACGTGTTCACCTTTCTTTAAAATACTGTCAGGATTACCTTTCCTATTTGACCGCAACTTTATTTTTTGGTTATAAAAGTTGTCCAAATATAAATGGTGTCCCTTCAAAAGGTAAGGTCGCATTAGCCTCAAAACTAGGTCTTCAGTCTTTGAAATGTTTTCTTCTAGATTTTCTTTACCACAATACATGTAAATATTCAAGACATATCCATCCGACGTTGTGAGCTCATAGAACTTGATACCGTAACGAGTCTTTTTAGATTTAACATATTGACGAAATTGCAATCGCCCTCGGAATAGAAGTAAAGATTCGTCTAAAGAAAGATTTTTACCAGCATTGTAAATCTTTTGAAAATGTGCTGTAGCTGTGTCAATAAACGGAGTTATTTTTCTTGATCCCTTAGCATCAACTTCAGAAGCGTAAAGACAACGCAATAATTGCTCATGTCTTCTAGCAGGCATAACATGTAAAAATTGGGTGATAATACAAATGATTTGTGTAGGTAAACAGGTTACGTTGTTTAGGGCATTTAACATGTCCTTTCAGCAAACATAGACCCAAAAATTTCAATATTTCTTCTTATTGGTCTCTCGAAATACAGCCCTTCGACTATGTCTGGTGTGGGGTCTGTTAGTAGAACACAACTTATTATCATAAACATTTCGTCGATTATATTTGTACACTGCACAATATAATCGACGAAATGTTTAGGAAAAACAATATCAAACATATCCCGAGGATTGTTTACATTCTCTTTGTTTACTGATATGCCTTCTATTGATGAATCAAAATTAAATTCTGGAATGTCAACTAGTGTAGAGGACCAATCCTGACTATCGAAGTCGTCGTTGTTTGGCTCGTTGTTACTATTAGACTGGGAATTATGAGTAAGTACGAGTAGATCTCTTTCTATCTCAGTTCTACTAGTAGAAGGTTGAACATTTTCGTTTTGCTGAGATTCTTGCTCAGTTTGATGCTCCGATTATGATAAATTTTGGTCAGGAACATCTGATAAATCGGTAGAAGACTTACTTGAATCAGACGATCCACCGACACGTCGTCGTGACTTGTTCGGTTGATGTACTCTTACCACGGTTTCTGAATCGGAACTACTGCAATTATCTTCATCAGAAGGTACGTAGCATTGGTCGGAACCATATTCTCCATCATCTGCATAAGGATCTTGGCTAGATTCTGACGATGAAGCTTCGTCAAAAAATTTTTGTATACGATTTTGTTGTCTTTGGTATGGGTCATTGGATTCCATCTAAAGGGTAAAAACACAAACATATAACTTCGATTGGTAAATAAAATAGTGTAATAAATCACACTAAACACATATAGTATACACAAGTACACATAAATATTTTTATTATAAGGATATTACCTTGAAACCGCGCAAAACTCGCACGCACCCACTCCAATTCGCTCGCAAAGGCACACTGACCGAACGAGTGAACCAAAGTCTATTGACCGCGACCGCCGACGGACGTTGTGTCTGTGTGCAGTGTGTATTACAATTGTCAATGTAGTGGAGATATGGCTGTCCCTTTCTAGTAAGTTTTTACCATTCAATGTGACATTAGCAAATTTCTGAGGGTTCGTACGTGGACAAAACAAATTTCCCGCTAATATTTAATAGGAAACAATACCGCCCGTCGACGTACGGTGGATTACTAGATTTCAAACTTGAACGACTGTCGACGTAGTGTCGCGTTAGTTTTTTTATCTTCTATCGCCCACCGACGTACCGCGCGCGAACGTGTTAAGCGAAGTTTTTTGAAGTGAAATTTATTTACTCACGCTCGACTTGGGGAGTAAGCTGGTGAATGCGCGACGGAAAGAGAGTTAAGTTTCATATGTTACAATAGGGGCAAAGAAGACAGGTGCGTACACATTTTGTTTTGACCAGTGCGTGAAATAAAATTAAATTAATATTAATTCTTACTTCAATCATGTGTTTTATTAAAGCACAAGCGTACTTTTTTCTATTTGCGCAACGCGTCTGTGTGTGTGCCCAGTCTTGCGGATGTCTGTATGCGTATGTCATATCGACCAGTTCCTTTGCCTTTATCTCGTAAAAAAAATGTTGAACCTTTGGGTTGTGCCGACGCGTTTCGTAAGTTGTGTGAATCTCCGGTAGCCCACTGAGTAGGGAAGGCGTAAGGAGGCCAAGTGCCTATAAGCTCTGATGCACAAATCTATAATAAAAGTTTGTACAAAGAGGTTCTTAGCATGCGGTTGATTACAGCGATTCTATAAAAAATGTATTTCGCTGAGGCTTCAGAGTAACGTCCTATAACGCCAACCGCAAGTGCTTTCTTCATTCTCAATTGGAGTTTGGGCTTCTCAAGGGAGTGATGTTCCGTACATTTGTCAAATTTTATTTAGCGGCCCCAACAACCCCTAAGATTCTATTTTGGGGTAAATTCCTTAAATTTACGAATTCTGGCCAGTCTTTTGGCAATAGGCCGTGCTATGCGTTGGTAATAATCAAAAGGAATTATACTATTAAAGTAAGTAATGTCTCTTATTATCGTTGAGATATTGATAATTTGAAGCAAGTAGATTTCTCTTTGGACAGGAGTAGGCATTTTCAAGTAGACTAGCAATCCGCCCTGGCTTCGACCGTGAATAACGTCGGGAATCATTTTATCCATGCGTGAAAACAACATCAAAATCCGTACAGTAGCATTTGAGAAAATCGGTTATATACGGACAGAAGCTTTCGGGGACTTTGTTTTATATATAAGAAGATAAG
>JAFELO010000014.1:1029105-1041694 GCA_017140195.1 Eumaeus atala | reverse complement strand
TGAAGTAGTTCGCGATTTTGATTAAGTAAATCGTCAGGAAATTGATAAAATAAAGAAAAATGTATACATTATACATCGTCGCCCTAATACATGACAGACACATTCAATTTTGTGAATGGGTGTGATAAGATATTGCTCGCAATATTGTAGACAGGTTATACTTAAACTTATCTTTAGGGTTCCTTACCTCAAGAGGAGAAACGTTTAGGATCGTTTTGTTGTCCGTCAAGGCCGCGTAGAGGGATCAAGGCTTCATCAAGCTGAAATTAATATCAATACTCCGAAAAATCCAATGTCTAAGCCAGCACACTCAAAGCATTTTTTTTGTAATCCCTTTAAGCAATAGATGCCCATAAATATCATTATAATTGATGTGCATATTTATTACCCTCTATCTCTCCTCCTCTCCTACGCGACAGCGTAGCATCCACTTAGCGGCGACATCATCTATAATATGAGTGGTCCAATTCAGCTACAGCATGGAAATTAGAGCTTACACAATTTCTTTCACTTGCACTATTAGATTCAGTACGGTACATCGATTCTCACCTGCGAGAAACGAGGGAGGTCTGTCCCTCTTTCATCTCCCCAAACTTGAAGACGCAGAAGTTGTCGCTGGCTCAGTGAACTGTTATGGCATATGCAATGACGTCGCCAACATTAGTAGGTCCCTCCGAAATAAATAAACTACTACTTGTATGGTTTTGCAAGCTTGTGGTCTATTTACTCTACACTTGAGTGCGGGCCGCGGCACATTATTGGGATAGTGCAATGGGGCGAGGTTCTCATTATCGCCCCTTACCTCATCGTGCAAAAGCGCCTCCTCCAAAAAAGGAGGAGGCGCTTTTGAAGAGAGGACAAGGAGCAACAGCACTTTGTCCTCTCTTGTTAGAACAGGTACAAGGAACTTCTCCTCCCGTTCTTGAGTACTCTCTTCCTATAATAAAGTTAAAATGGATACTGAGATTATTGCATTGATGCTAAACCGGCTAGGCACGTACAGGTATATCCATAGCGTTAATATAGATAGAGAAGGGAAACCAGTCTGAAACGTGTCCGTGAGGTGTCAAAATTGAAAAAGAAAGCAAATGTTTATGTTCGCCTCCCATTTTTCAAACTTCGCAAACTGCGCAGTGTGATGTGAGATTAGATAGATAACAATACTGTTTCTCATCCTTCCCTATTAACCAAGATGGTCATTGGACTGCCTGTGGCTTCCCTGTTCTATCTCTATGGAGACACCTCTCTCACGTAAGAGCGATGTGTGTATATATATATATATACACTTCAGATTAGTGATCTAGACTAACTAGATCTACAAATGTTGGTACAACATAAATAAGCAAACATATCTATTCTTTTCAGTTCTTAAAATTCTTCAAATTGTGTCAGTGTCAGTGTTAGCTAGTCAATTTTAATAAATCCAATAAAAATATTACTTTTAACAATGGGAGAACGAAATATAGGCAGTGTTGATACATTTTTGTACTATTCATACGGCATTAACATGTTTAAATATATGATTAAGAATGTTACTGCCGAATTTGTTTGTATTGGACGCTTGGATGTAAGTGCTTTGGTACTTTCGAAATCACCTAAAATTTAAGCATCTCAAGTGTTCAGATAAGTAAAACCTAATATAACTTAGATCAGTTCACGCAAAAATACTTAATTTTTTTACAGAATTACAGACTTGATTTTACATCATACTCAAAGTTTTGGAGCGGAGCTATTGAGACCATAGTTCCCACTGCAAACGCACAAGTTTGGGGTGTTATTTGGCGAATGACTCAAAGTGGTATGCAAATTCTTGATAAGTAAGTTTTTTATGAAGTCGAACAACCATTCTCAACAACTTCAGTAGAGAAACGCATTTTATATATCTGGCATTGTCCATTATGAAAGTCGGATGTGTTAATTATTAAATCATCTTATTTTACAGGCAACACAACTTAGAAACAGACTTGTATAAGTATAATTATATGGATATCCTTACATGTCATATGGGAGAAGTCACGTGCAGAATTTATATGCAGATTGTCAATCCGCTGCCGAGAGGCGATAACGACGCAGTACCCATGGACAAGTGGCCGTCATGGTCGTACAAAGAGCTCATAATCATAGGCGCTCTCGAGCACGATTTGCCGGAGCATTATATATTGTACCTGGAGGGTATTAAGGATAATGGTGAACGAGGCTTCCTCCGCACGGACACGCTTCTGACGCGCTACGGTGCGGACGCGCTGTGCGAGTGCGTCGTGTCCGGCCCGCGACAGCCTCGCCGCACGCTCGATTTGAATAAACTACGAGACGGGACCAAACCACACTGATCTCTATGTAACGGTATATAGCTGATAATTAATCTGAACTATCCAATTTACACAAAAAAGCGACTCTGCATGGAGCACTTGGACAAAACAAGCTACACTAAATTTAAATTTTCCTTATGACGAGAGAGTTTACTCATTATTATTTTATAAAGAGTTAAATATAATAATCTATCCTCAGGTTACTATAATTATGCGCTTTATCGACTGCGCTGCTGCTACACTGCGTTACACAGTGGATTCTTGTATAAATTGAAAAGTACTAAGAGCCATTCGCCTCTTTAGCAATTTGATGTGCTCCAGATACAGTCCAATCGACTAAAATATATAACGAGAGCGTATGTGCGTCCTTTTCCTTCGTCAGTATACAGAGGAGCTGACTACTCGCAAGTCCTCAACCAAGTAGCTATTCAATTACAATATAGAGGTCAGAGAACCAACACTACGCTACATAGATAAATAAAAAGCAGTGCGTTTCAAAAAATCAATTTTATTTTTGAGAACATTATAGGCCTTGTTTCATTAACTCGTATAAAATATACATTAAACAAGGGTACTTTTAGGATACAATGATATTCAAAACTATACTTTACAAATTTTTGTAACCTTTTATATATTAAAATTATCATTAATATTTAATAGGTACTCGGTTTTTTTATTAAATTAAATATAAAAATTATCAACTATCTCAATCGTTTGGTGAATTTGTATCTAAATTGAGCATAGAGCACAACGCTACCCCCACACACAACACTCGCACGTGGCTCACGGGTGACGGGGGGCGGGGGACGGGGGACGGGCCACATCGTGGCTATCAGTCACATGAACATAATCACTAAACATGAGGTATAGCCGCTTCACTAGGTGGAAATCACAATAGAAATATATAAATACTGACAAAATTAGATCATAAGTTATAAAGTTAATAATGAAGCCCGCAGGGGGCGCCGTGTGAGGCAACGTTGTGCGAGCAGCGGGCCATCTGACGCGTGCCGCGTACAATTGCATTTTTTAATAAAATCAGATCTAGAGCCGATTTCATAGGTTCTTGTTAAAGTCTCGACTAGTCTTTTAGGAACTTCATTGGAAACTAAACTAAAAATTTGGGATGTAAAGTGCGGGTTAGGAGTAAGTAATTAAAAACATTTATGTGGTAGTTAAGATTCAAGTTTAGAATGGCTACTTGGCTTATTATTAGTTACCAGTGAAATCGGCCCTGAAATGACCAAATACAAGAATTAATCATGTGGCAGCAAGCGACGCCCAGGCCGCAGTACGCTCGCGAACCAATACATTTGGCGCGCCGACGCCAGGTTGGACGTGAAAGTCACGAACATGTTGCTTTAAATAACTTCAGTATTGTCGTACTTTCATATTTTTTAATTAAAATTTATAAGTAATTTTTCACAAAAAATATTGTGAGCAATGCCAGTTAATTATTTGCACAATAGGAAATTTTTATAGTTTCCTATCGTGCAAATATTTAACTGACTCGGCGACAAGCACGTCTCAGGGTAAAGTACAGACGTCGGCACACCTGACATTCCATGTGATTTACATATATGTCGTGATTTCGCACTGGAATGTCCTTGATAAAACTCAAATATACATTACACTGAAAATGTTTAGCCTTGGCAAATGACGATAAAATACAGCATAAGTAGGGCAAATTTCGGACATTTTAATGCATTATTTAAATTTATTTTAATTATAGAATTTAAATTATGTAGAAATGCGATAAAAACGCTACACGCGGAAGTTATATGAGACGCTTATAAAAATGACAAAGACAACCTTAAACATTTTCATAGAATGCATCTCTGCACCTTAATCTACGAGCTAAGTATAAAACAAGTTACGGTGATCTATTTCATACAAGTCAAGTACAGAATACGTGATAAATTACATTTCAACTACCTAAGGCATTCATTAGTTCGAATATGGTATTATTGTTTATGAATATACTTAATTCCTTAACTAGCGTTTTCTCAGCGCTCCCTCCGCGAGCATGGCTTCAGTTCAGACGTTCAAAACTTACCCACAACTAACTGAATTAATATTCACTTAACGTTGAATAAAAAATATAATATAGGAACTAACATTTCCTAAAACAATAAAGTTGCCGGACACAAATATAATACAAGCAGCTCCACCTGGCGGGCTCGGCGGAACTAACTGGAAAACCGCTCAGAAGGCGTGACGTCGCTGCGTTCGTATAAATAGTAACCTTTCAAATAATAACTTCTAGTCGACCTCAGCCCACGCGCGCTGTCAGCCTGTCGGCCCATCGAACCATCCGACCATTAGCTGTATCGCCTTCATTAAACCAATTCGGAACCGATCACGATACAAAAAAGGAATAATTCGCGTCAATTGTGCACCCGTGTCATGATCCTCACTTGATCAACAATCCTGCGCTCATTGAAGGCTGGATTCTGAAGGCACTCGTGTATACCCTTAAAACCATAATATTTATTTACGCGCTACGCGACATCGAATCTCGTTCGGTCCGAGACTGTCTCGACTGACTCCCGGAACAGTTGAGGTAGTTTCAGACAGACGAGTCCGGATGCACAGGATTGTTGCGTATTGGAGTAAAGCTTTGGCTTAAAAGCTTTAATATGAAATGTCATGTATACAATTTGCTTCATTTCAAAGTATTTGATGGAAGTCTCAATGGAATTTTGTGCGAGAATTCATTCGTAAATCATGATTTTAAGGAGATATTAAATTAAATAACGATAGCAAAATTCACAAATTTCACATAAATATCGGATATGTTGGGCGCTCCAAAAAACTTCATCAAAATCGAATAAAGAATAAATAAATAAAGGGATCAAAGATGCGTTATACGCGTACGCCACAATACACACATTTCACTACGCAAACACGATCTGATTTCGGAACACCTATAAACAAGAAAGTATATGAATTTTATATATTTGTGTATATCATATAATATTTAGCTGCGCATGCGTGGTGGTCGCCTGTCGGCGTACGTATGTACGTCCATACGTGCGTACATGCGTACATACGCGGTTACTCACTCTCGGCCTTACTACTCCCATTGACCAACATTAAACATACATACCGTACAACTATGTAACAATGGCAGATTATCTATTGCATAATTAATACGGAACACATCGATTTCAGTTTTGTCTTAACTTAAAGGAATTTTCGGTAGGGATCGCCTACTACACTAGTAAGAGTGATAATAATATTATAATTAACTTTTTAAGTCTTTGGTGGTTAAATCCGAATTATGAAATTATATCCTCTTTACAAATGACACGGCTGTGGAACAATGAGTATTATAAGCGGCCGGCCCCGCGGCGCGACAACAGCAACAATGCGCGGCGGCGGCGGCGCTAACAGTTAACATTAGCATACTTTGTACACGTCCTACCTACGTTATCGCTATACACATTTACATCTTACACATAACTTAACGGTAATAGGCTGCGTCATAATGACATGATACGACTACGCTATTGAGGTAAACTATATAGGATCGGGCCGACGCGCTCGCCAGCTCGTCGGACGCATCTGATATGACGTCACTGCACGCCCACGCCCAGCCGAACTTGCGTGCGGCGACAACATACGCTATCCAAACTTATATTTTACAATACATCTTTAACATAAGCTTGGATAGTACTTAGGTACTAACTCACACTCGGCACGTCGCGTGCTGTATAGTAGAACCCATAGAGCACACGACTTGTTACTTAGTGATTATTAGTTTTAAACAACGGAAAATTGACTACGAACTTTGTGGTCCAATGACCTCCTGACGTCACCTAGGATCAAGTTCTAGTCGTAGCCGGCTAACAATTTGTTTCTTCCTCAAATGCGCACACTTCACAAGCGGCTCGACTGATAACGGACGGCCTCCGAGGCGAGGTGCGGCTCGGTCGGAATCACTACGAAAGTTCGAGCGATCGTATTTAATACACTTTAAGATAACACTATCGATATTGCATCAGCTGCCACTTTATAATCGTTCGGTCGCGGCGCGCCGATCGAACCGCCGCCCTCCGCTCGTCGACGAACACGTACATATTAAATAAATAAAATTACAAGTCCAATAATTCACTATCTACTCTTACAACTAGGATTCGAAGAGCCGAGCGCGGCAAGCGCGCCCGGCCTGAGGTAGATAAGGACTCGCGAGCGCGGCGAGTGGGCAGAGCGACGCAATAGGCGGGGCCAGCAGCGCACTTGGTGTGCATCGGCGTGCTTTGTATTTTCGTCGCGCGGAATCGAGCCCGACGCTAGCAGGGCGGCAGCATATTGTGCTTGGGCCACAGTTAGTTCGGCAGCGGCGTCGCCCCGCTCGCACACCGTACGGGGTGGGACGCAGGGCTGGGCGGCGCTAGCAGGGCGGCAGCAAGCCGTTGGGGGTGTGGTCGCGCTTGGTTCGCAATGGCTGCAGCGGCTCGGCGGCGGCATCGTCGCGCTCGCGGCTGCGCAACGACAGGTCGCGCACCCAAGACGCCAGGCGGCCCGACACGCCGAATAGATTGGAGCCGGAGCCCGTCGCCACGGCGCCTACGTTAACCTCCGCCACCTCCGCCGCATCCGCCTCCTCCTCTGTAAAACACGAACCGCGCCTTTCGAAATCTAATAATTAACTGTATATGTACGTCGCAGACGGATTGTCGAAATCGCCATTTTTCATTACGGCCATATTTAAAAAACGGGGCCGTTTTGTTTTGTGTAACTTTCGTGGTTAGGTTATTTTTTTATTTGCTATCCAAATGACGTAAATATAAAATTGAAAATGGTTAGCAGTAAGTAATACGGCGATTTGTATAATACGACTCCGACATGTACATAAAGTTTAGGTACTACTCTCTATTAGTGTCGGACGGTATGTTTTCTTATGACTTGATTCCCGTCAAACGCTCTCTTGGAAGAAAAGAAATTGGAGCTCCGTAGGTAAGAATAAAACATGTGAAGTCGTATACGAAGTAGTAAAACTAATTTTTTTAGTAATGCTGGACTGCTGATTAACATCATTTGTGGTTTATTGTCTTATTTTCTTATAAAAATGGAATGTGAAATGGATGCGTGAAACTGAAAGTCTAACAAAGAGCAAGACAACAGTTTAAGGAATACACTAATGTGAAATGCCAAAAGTTTATACTTGTTTGTACAGTGCTATTGCAGTGTAAAAATGTTTGCTTCCTCTAATTTAGATAGATTTTTACCTTTAAGTACTGTGAAACCACTCAGTTCAGCGACATTTGGACGGATAGGGCAGTAGATACACTAAACAAATTTTATTCCTCGTCTTACATAAATTAATTAAATGCAGTTCCTAAACATGTCCATAGATGGCGCTGAATTGAGGCCGAGCTATAAACATGGTCTAGATTAATATAAACAGGAAACGTGAAATAATTCAAATAAGCTCTAATAAAAGTTTTAAAACATTGAGTTTGTCAGACTAGACATTTGTAATGTAAAGAGCCCTCTAGTGCAGCTACAGTGCGACCGAAAAAGCCTTTACAACTACGAAGAAGTTAAACCATAAATGCCATAAATAATACAAATACTGCAAATAATAAAAAAATGAGTGCTGTATAGAGTCTACGTTGTTTTTGGTCGCGGAATAAATGATAACAAGTAGTTGGTGCGTGTGGCATGCGGAGGTACGGCCGCTACTTACGGTTAACAGTCGGCCGCCTGCCCGGCACACACTTCTGGGGGCGTGGGGGAACAAAACACACATTAGTACACAGCACATACAGCATACAACAATATCTGTGCACCGGGCGTATGCGACGTCATATACGCTCCCCTACCGTGCCATAGCCATTTTCAGGTAAGTCGAACGAAGGCGGAAAAAATGCGGATCGCACTGCGGAGCCGTGCACAGATATAGTAGTCGCATTGTACAATATTGTTACCATTTAGACGTACCAAAAACAATGTTTGTCACAGTGCTCACTGGGTTGTGTAGTAGCGAAAAGGGGCCGTGCGTGTAAAATGTCACGCCAACTAGTGGCTGAAACGAGCACGTTATGAATTATCTGTCATAGACATTCTTCGTCATTTTTAAATGTTTAATGTCTAAATTTAACACTTAAATTTAGACACTTGTAGTTCCGCTGGGTGTGCAGTCCGTATATATAAAGCAATGACAATGACACTAGAATGTGTGTGGCAGTAAATATGATGGAATTTTAGTGATGTAAAGTAAAATATACGTTTTAGTCCTTCGTCTTCAATTTCAGTGTAATGAATTTTGCGTTGTTGATAATTTAGGGCACATTTGTTTTGGGTACGATAGAAGATCCAGTTTTAGGGCCGGTTTCACAGATTTAAATTATCCTAGTCATTAGAGATAGATTTGCCTTTACAAACATATTCAGGTCTCGAATAAATTATCTAGGTTTATACGTTTCGAATAATATTATATAGGTTTTATATATTATTTTTTGTACATATTTCCGTTTTAGAAATAGATGTATACGTGAAAATCCCACTAAAACATCCTGTAAATAGCCTGAGCTCGACAGGTATTACTAAAGCAATTTTAATAAATAACAGTTTAAGATTATTTTTAAATAACGACACTAAAATAATCAATTTGTAAAAGCACAAAAGGGACACTGGTGTTCCGATAACTTTATGTTAATCTTAAATTTATCTAACAATTGGTGTAACGGAAAAAGTTAATAGAAGCATTTAGGCAATACTTAGAGCTATGTATAATTTAGCTACAATAATAACCGGTGAAACCGGTACACAGCTTTGAATACTTTCGTATAGTCGGCATTTTATTATTGTTTCTCCGTTACAAAGAACACAGAGATTTACACATTTCTTAGTGTCGTTTTTAAAACAGCACAAAGCATGCTTTGAGAGGTCCTTACAGTTGAAATTAACACGTGGTTTGCTCACATACAGTGGACAGTATAAGTCATTTCCATAAATTGGCACCTGATGGTATATAACTGAGGATTGAGATATCGATGTATATTGATTAATATATTCATATAATATGGCGTATAATAGGAAATAATCGGTAGATCTTTCTTGATTCCATATAAATTTCCAATAAAGCGAGGTCTGAATTTGTTTATTATTGCATGCAATGCAGCGTCAGGTGACAGTCATAAGAGTATGTGTATATCTGTGCCAGCGTGACGGTGTGCTTACAAGTCTGTGTGTGGGTGTCTGCGTGCGCGAGTGCGTGCGTACCTTGTGCGGTGCGCTGCAGAGCATACATCTCCTGGCCCTGCGGTGAGTGGAAGAAGGATCTGTGGCGGAAGTACGGCATAGCGGCGGGCGCCAGATCCGCCACGAGCTGCAGGAAGGCGGGGCGCGCGGGCGCGCGATGTGCCCAGCAGGCGCGCATGAGCTCATACAAGCGGTCGGGGCAGTGCTCCGGGCGCTCCATGACGCCGCCTTCGACGACGTAGCGCACCACCTGCTCGTTGCTAAGCCCCTGGTACGGCTGCATAGCCAGCGTCGCCATCTCCCACAGCACCACGCCATAGCTCCACACGTCGCTGTTGCTCGAGAATACCTATACGGAAACATGTTTTTTATTGTATGTCAAAGTTTCAGCGAAAATAATAGCCGATGAGTCAACAAAGTTCGCATTTATGCAGACGAACTGTCGATCGATCATCGGCCACGGAGTGAATGTAGCCTATGAATTAAAATTTCAGTGCAACTGTCGACCGAAATAAACGTTTCAATCTATTCTAAGATATAATTCTAACGACGACTCACCCCATCCTTCAGGCTCTCGGGGCTCATCCACCGTACGGGTAGTAGGCCCTTGGTGCCCTTCCTATAGTAGTCAGTCTCATAGATATCCCTGGTCATGCCGAAGTCGCCCACTTTGACAGTGAGGTCGCCGGCCACCATGCAGTTACGCGCCGCCAGGTCGCGGTGCACGTACTTCTTAGCCGACAGGTACGCCATGCCGTCGGCTATCTCGATCGCCATCTGAAACGTCATAAATTAGTTACTGTTTCATTTATATCGATTGTAAATCGGTGGTAGCGAGGAGGTGTAAGATCGGTCGGCTCTCGAGACCCCTTGCGCGGCAGCGACATATCGGCGTCGGGGCGGAGCGCAGGTGGCTTTTGAGGTCATATGAGGCATGTAGTCAGTATCTGCAGCGTGGCCGGCACGGCCGGCCCCTTGCTCGGCAGCGACGTGTCAGCGTCGGGGCGGAGCGCCTGTAGCTCTCGAGGTCAGTATCTGCAGCGTGGGCGGCATGGCCGGCGCATTGCTCGGCAGCGACGTGTCAGCGTCGGGGCGGAGCGCCTGTAGCTCTCGAGGTCACGTGAGGCCTGAGGTCAGTATCTGCAGCGTGGGCGGCATGGCCGGCGCGTTGCTCGGAAGCGACGTGTCAGCGTCGGGGCCGAGCGCAGGTAGCTCTCGAGGTCTCGTGTGGCATGAGGTCAGTATCAGCAACGTGGGCGGTACGGCCGGCCCCTTGCTCTGCAGCGACGTGTCGGCGTCGGGGTTGAGCGCAGGTAGCTCTCGAGGTCACGTGAGGCATGAGGTCAGTATCTGCAGCGTGGGTGGCACGGCCGGCCCCTTGCTCTGCAGCGATGTGTCAGCGTTGGGGTGGAGCGCAGGTAGCTCTCGAGGTCACGTAAGTCGTGAGCTCAGTACCTGCAGTATGTTCTGCAGCGTGGGCGGCTCAGCGGGCCCCTTGCGCGGCAGCGACGAGTCGGCATCGGGGCGGTGCGAGCGCAGGTAGCTTTTGAGGTCTCCCAACTCCATCAGCTCCATGACCACGAGCGTGGGCTGACCGCGCGACACCACGCCCAGCAGCTTCACCACGTGGAACGTGTCGAATGATTTCATCACCGACGCCTCGTTCAGGAATTCGATGCGCTCCCTGGGCACGATTATACAAATATGTATGTAAATAACAATCATTCCCGTACATTGTCGCGTATGTCACTCATAGAGTGTGTGTAATTTATATAGAAATTGACAACGCTCTTATAATGCCTTCTACAATTGCAAAAGTAATTGTATAAAAGTCACCTATCTGTGGCGTGTTCGTTGACAGTTTTCACAGCACATCGAATATCTGGTTTGCCCTTTTCGAGACTAGCAATACCCTCGTAAACCTGAAAAAAATATTTTTAATTAATTAAGGCACACGTGCAGCGTCGTCGTTTTATATGCTCAGAAAGTAATTACGTGGTAACTTATAACTGTCATATTATAGAGATCTGCAGTTCGTTCACTCGTAGCGCTACGTAGCAGTGTTAAATGTGATGATGTTAAATGTATGACGTGAACCCATAAAATTTACCTCTACTAAAAAGCCACTGACACCAAAAATATGTACTCTTAAAATGTGTGGATTTACGTGTGTGAACCACTATTCTAGTGAAATATGAGTTAAATATAAAATCTCAAATCCACGTGACACTTATACAGACTATAAGACCCGCAAAGGCGAGCGATTTTAAACATTACGTATATTATTATAAATTTCCAGCTCTCTTTTTAGACATTACGTGTGTCAGTAAAAATCTTTTACTTTAAAACTCTTACCATGCCGAAGGAGCCTTGACCGAGCTCACGTACGAAGGCGATGTTGGCGCGCGCCACCTCCCACTCATCGGGCACATATAGCGTAGACACGTACTCCGGGTTGACACGCGCGAACAGCTTGTTACCATCTGCCGGCGCCGCGCGCCGCCAGTACAGTGCACCGAGCAGCGCCAACGCTGCCAGTGCCGCCAGGGCGCCCAGCGCGCCCCACGCCCAGCCGTACGCCGTCGCCGAACGCTCCTGCATGCACACATATAAGATAACTTAATTATGTTACCATACACATATCATACAAAATGTACACTATGTACATATGGAGTAAACCATCGCCAATTGCTCCTAAGCTCGCGTTAACATGAATACACGCGCTTTCTTACTCACAGTGCGCTATAACTGATGTTCCTGTGTACGCATGCTAACATAAGCGATGTAGTTGCTGGGCGCCAGGATGCGCACCACACGCAGTTGTGCGCGTGTACTCACGGGTATAAACACGTAGAGATCGATGGACATGTTGCCGAGACCGCGCGCGGTGAGCGGCGCGACGCGCAGCGAGTAATTTCCGGGTGGCAGGTTGCGCACCACCGCTCCGCGCCCCGCCGCCTCGTAGTCGCTCAGCGACACGCAGCTGGCCATCCCTGCCTCGACCTGTACATGCACAATTAATTATTTCCAAAAAAGCCCGTAGACAATCATAGAGATTTTCAATAGAG
>JAFELO010000014.1:1018574-1028984 GCA_017140195.1 Eumaeus atala | reverse complement strand
TCCAAATTCTTTCGCGGTATTGGCAACCAACATACAATGAGCAAGTAAATGACCTGTCAGAGCCTTTTTAGGATTACCGACGCCCACAGAAATCCGCATAATTGTTATGCAGATGTTTTGCCTTCATTCTTTTTTCCCCAATGGGTCATCGGATAGGTAACAAAAGACACTATACGCGACAGCATAGCTTTCACTTTAAACTACTGTCTATTGAGCAAGAGGTACCTCCCCGGTCGTGCCGGCCCTATTCGACTTTCTATACAGCATAGCACTACATATTAATTTTAATTCCCAAATATATAATTGTAAGAGGTAGTGCCATGCTGCATAGGAGGAGGTAGTGCCATGTATGGTGCATGACACTACAACCACCTATGCAACGGAATTGGGCCGGCACGACCGGGGAGGTAGCTCTCGCTCATTTGATACCGCCGTAAAGCGACACCTATGGTGTAGCGTTTCGTGCGGTTTGTGAGTAGCCGGTGGGCTCATGGGGAGAGGTGGAAAGGAAGGCAACGCATCGGCATAATTACGCTGATGTTCATGGGCGTCGGTAGTCGTTGAAAGGCTCCGATTGCTCGTATATATATATAATTATAATACCTGTCCGCTGCTGTCGTCGACCCGCGAGTGGTGCACGTTGTACGCCACCACGAACCCATTGGGATCCTCGGGCGGCTGCCACGTCACGTTCACTTCAGGTATCGTCTTGTTCGACTTCAATACCTCCGCGCGAAAGTTCCGCACCACATCCGCATCCTCTGTAGGTTATTATATTGGGAGAATACTATATAGAGCTGTAAGACACAATAAGCACTTTTTTGCGTTAATCGGAACAATTAATAATTATAAAATCTTCGGGGACCTTTAATAAGTTCGGACATCGAGACTTCTGTCATCTCAGCCCACCCGTGACCATGGGAGCCTTAAAGCTTCTAAACCGTCGGAATTGTAAAATGCTTAATAGACAAATCGGTAGAAATTATATTAACGGTAGTAACTATGCTGCAATTTTAGATAAATAAAATATGTTCGGTATCAATAGACAATAACATTTATGGCGATATGATTGTTGAATAGATGCATAATATATGTAAGTAAATTAAAAAAACAATTTGATTTATAATTTCTTCATGGGCTACCGAAACATTTTTTTTCACGAACCAGTCTTAAAAATCGGCAAATACGGACACATGTGGATTCTCAAATTATGTCAGAAGAAATGCAGTAGGTACATAGTCGTAGACTTTTTACTTTTTGCGTGACAGGTTTGACTTTCCCTTTCCTTTTTTTATTATGTAGTTTTATATGGGGGTCGGCATGACCGAATGGGTACATCTCTGTGTTTGTAAAATATAAACTATCAAGCATATCATGTTAATGAGAAGAGTGTACTCACGGCGCTCCAGCGTCCTGAAGGTATACTGGGCACGCTCGGAGCACCAGTACTTGGAGTAATCGTCGCGCGTCTCATTGGGCTGGCGCTCGCGACACGCCCACACGTACACCGAGTACCACGTGAAGTGCCGCAGCCGCGTCACCTCCAGCGTCGTCACCCCGCCCTCCAACTCATAGTACAGCGATTTCATATATTCTGAGGAAAATAACAGTAATGTCACGTACACTGTCTGACTGAAGATAAAACAAGGAACTTATGTACGCTGACTGGACATAACACAGTGACGTCTTGCACTCTGACATCACTCAATAGCCGTAACGTTAGGAGGATAAATGTATCGCATTGCAAAGAACGTGACACAAGGAGTGTTGTATGTAAACACTTGCAATTAGCAATTAGTGGCATGTTGTTAACACGATGTAAGTCCTGACCTACATAGTGCTAACGACATGCCACTGCTCTCAACTGTGGCGCCATCTAGCCGATAATTATATATTTAAACATTAAATAATTATTATTATATTAAATATTAAATAATTTATATATTTAAACACCAACACAACATACACTGTTACAATACACACATGACAAGTTAATTAAAAGATGTTTGGTGCGATTATATTTCTACGAGTAAAGAGAATATTTACTAAGTATAATAGACAAATCAAAAGAAATATATAAAAAACTGGAGATAATCTGTTATGCCGGTCGAACGGCGGGCACCGGGTCAAGTACAAGACTTAAACATACACAAATGGCTATTATCAAAAATACATACATACAATTGGTACATACATACATACATGATGTAAAATTTTAAAACTTGTCTTATTATTTTTTATATACTTTTTAAATTATCTTAACTGTAGCGCTACAGTTTACCACTAACCACGAATGGATCTATCTTACTGGTGATGATACACCAAGTGTAATATTTATATAGTGATTATCCTTATATTGTTATAAGCCTGTAATTTCACATTGTACAAACCGTGTGTGAACTCACGACGCTAAACATTACTCGAGTCGTAAAATAAATTTACAATTTACATCGACATTGGCGAATACACGTGCTACTAGCTACTAAAAATTAAAAAAACAATACCGACATGCACTAAACAGATATTCGTATAACAAAGTCTCGACGCACGACCAGTGTTAAAACACAAAATGGCGATAAAAGGTCGTATAAAAATGTTTGTGTTTATTCTCGACTTTTTAGTCGAACCGAAACACTGGAATTCACACAAAGGACAAGCATGAATAAAAGCACAATGAGAAAACTTGTTTGTGCAATAAATTATTCATCATCATTATCAACGCATTATCGCTCACTATCGTTTGAAGCTAGAACTGTTTACCCCTCTATTTTTATTAGAAAAAAAAACCTGAGATGATTATCATGAAGCATTCCCTTTCAAGGCCAAAACAAGTACCCTTTACAAAATGGATTGCTGTTCCTAAAGCAAATACTTACTTATATGTAATCAGGCTTCGTGAGAAACACAAAACTGCAAATTAACTGTTTAAAGGAATTTTAAGAGCTCTCGAAAGTTTCCAATGAGCGACTCATATATTTAAACAATCTGCAGATTATTTTTTGTGTCCGCGGGGAAATGCATTTACGCACTGCCACCAGCCCTGGACCGAGGGGGCCAGTGGTATCGGAATGGGTGTGTCGTAGTCGCGTAATGCCCTTTAAAACCCATCGGCGGCTTACTCTAGGTTACCCCAAGATCTGTTAGTAACAGGGCAATGGTGCTATTAGTATGTCTCTCATTAGGGAATAGACGCTTCGGAAAAGCGTGGGCTGATCTCGTTGACACCCCCACATCAGATACAACGTCGGTACCGTGCTATGGATTCAGGTGAGACAGTGAGCGGATACTGAACTGATGGCAATGGCGATAGAAAGATTAGCAAGTGTGACTACAGCATGCACGTCTAGCTTTAAATAATAATACACATGCGACGAGACCTGTGGCATCATCCTTAACGATGCAAGCGTTTAGCTCGACCCGACTGCAGTTAGCTGAAACGGAAACGGTACGGAACAGGTGGGTACAGTTAGAAGCGGAGCGGTGTGGTTACGCTGCATCACAAAAGACAAGGAGCCACAAGAATATTATTGACACAAATACGCTCTATACGCAGGCGCGACTGGAACTACACGATACAAGGATAGGTTGTGAATGTTAGCAATACAGTACAAGTAATGACACAATACACAGATAAACATCCGCGACCTCTGGCATAACGTCCTCGGCATACCCGCTTACGTTACCTGCGCCAATCGGTCGCCGTAGAAGTAGAATCTAACGTAATAGTATAGAGGCACAAACGAGCAGTGGGAGCCACTTCATGACTACCGACAGCAGGCCTATGTATGTCTATTTACATTCCGGACACAATATTTGTGCCTAGGTAGCGCAGATATTGTGTCCTGTTCCATCACTAATATCGTACCGGAGTTCTGATAGAGTGAAAATGAAACGGTTTTGTATTAATAATGTCTCCCGGTATTTGTAATTATAGTAAAATGTTTCTATAGATGTCATTATCTCTATGTAAGCACTGATATATGAACAGAGATTAAAAATATATGAGACTGAGAGTACCCAGCGCCGCAGTATACTGACAAAAGAACTAAACGTCATCGCATTTAAAGCTTAAAAGATAAACGTCACCGTTATTATGAAACGTCGGAATGTTAGTGCAGTTGGACGCGCATACGGACTAAACCATATTTAAGTTCAGGTTATTTTGGTGATGTGAATACTGAACTGCAGTGTTAGCTATCCATATACATAGAGGTCAGTGATTATAAGGTCAAGAGCAGGCAGTGGGCGTAGTAGTAAGTATTGCTTACCGCCGTCGGTGTCGTTGGCGTATTTCCTGCTGATGTTGGGGTTGTGGTACTCGCTGATGAACACCAGCATGCTCTTGACGCTGCTGTCGATGGAGCGCCTCATGCGGCTGGACGTGGACTCATTGGCCGGTGCTCTGTTGCTATTCTGCCTGACGTACACCTGTGATCACATACATCATCGAACTTTTAATATAATCCGAGTAAGTAACTTATTTTTAACGCCGCTCGTAGATGTAGAATTAAAGTGAAGGAAGTTGTATAGCAATCCTATTTATTTATATCTTAAATAATATTAGTATAAGAACAAGTATCATGAATTTCCATCAAAAATGACAATAAACTCCATCAATTGTATCGATGATTTGTGGTCACTTTTTGTGTGGTGTGGAAAGCCAATTATCATGGTGTAAGCGCATGCGCCTCTTAAGGTGTGTTTTAGTTACAGTTGATGGGTCTGTAACTCGGTTATATCTGGTTATACAAGTGGTTTCATTGGCAAACTAAGGCATAAGCTATCTAATTATATAGAGATCGGTGAGCAATACGTATGTCTTACGTGGTTCTGCACGTCGTTCTCGAAGGTGATGCTGTCGATGCGCTCCTCTTCGGCGCGCGAATCAAACACGGTGGGACGGCGCGCGTCAGCGGCGCACACGCAGTCGGCCCCGCCTGCCCCGCTAGTCACGCCGCCCGTGACACGCTCCTCCGCGCGCTCCGTGGCCTCCTCCCACCCCATCGCGATCATATTGCTCACTACGCTAGCTGTACAACACAATTCTGTTAAGAAACATACAGTTACCTCCATATAACTGGAGATCTGATATACATATAGAGGAATGTCACCTTATGGTGTAGTAGTCGACGCATCAGTATACCGACGAAACAGTTAAAGGAAACGTTCCCGTATTTCGTCATTATACACTATCTGAATATTTGCATAGACGCTGCGTCGCAAGCTATATTTTAGCCATTATTCCTTAACGAGAGGCCGGCATTACAGCTTCAATTAAATGCGCTCAGTTAAGGATCCTTGTTTTTGATTTAATTGTGTGTGCATACTATTCCAATGAATCAGCAATGATCTTATTTTCAAAATGATCTTAATATTTCATTTGGATACTTCAGCCTTATTTGTTTCATTTGATAAACTGCTAGCTACACCCCACGGTTCCACTCTCGTTAAAGGAAGAATTTTTATAGCCTTGACTGTTCTGGGTGGGGACTTTTCTTGATAGATTAATTAAGTTTCCCTCAAAATCACGTCCGCTGCACGTCAAAAAAACAGAGGAACAAATAAAAAGGTAAACAAATAAAAAATCTGAAAAGACTGAAACATGACCCTTCAAGCCAGCTCCCTTGGGAAAGCATTCTGCACAGAGAGCCGAGCGCCACCTATCACGATGGTCACATACATGCCTTGTACATGTTCTGTCATCCATTCCAAATAGCCCCAGACAACTTTTTAGAATATAGACTTTCAACCCCCATTACATTATATATGTATTATATGAATTAAATGAAAGACAATAAACTATCCGTTGTCAAGAAGGATATTTTACATTCATATTTTACATTGTTGTTTGTAATAAAATATAGACCTATATATTTAGTACTCACGATTTGCGCAGTACATTTTGACATTGCCGGCCAAGATTTTGAGTCGATTGTAGCTGTTGGCCTGTATCTCCACGTGGTAGAACGCGATGGTGCCGTTGGGCATCGACGGCGGCGCCCACTTGATCGTCACAGAGTGCTCCTTCAGCGACTTCACGGACAGGCTCAATGGTGGGCTAGGGGCTGTAATATGGTAACATAAGATAAAATAAGATTGGTTTTAGTAAAAAAAAAGTTATAGGTTATCATTAGGACTACCGATAGAAGTAAAACCAACAGTGATCTGCAGTTGGTTGTGTAAAACACGCCTGCAGCAACACGTAACAGTGCTACAAGTGAGTGTAGCTCCGCTTGCCTATGCTGCGTAGTATGTTGCTGACAATGGAACCCATCCACCCCACCAGTTCACCTTTGCTAACAGGGAGTCGGTTGCTATTGACATTTGACGCATACGCAATAATAATTAATTTATTTGTTTCGTAACAGTGTAAAGTAGCTGATAATACCCAGACTTATTTCATATATCTTTTCTTTTTTTTCAAATATCAGCAACCCAACTATACAGAGATCAGTATATTAAACGACATCTCACCTCCGGGCAGCGTCTTAAAGTATATGATGGGGCTCTGCGCGCCCTTTTTGTCCGTGGTCGTGTACGTCTTGATGTAGGCAGCGTAGCGCGTGTAGGGCGTCAGCGGCGACACCAGCTTGAACTGCGGCTGGCCATCGCACGGGTTGAGCAGCGCGCGCGAGCTGTTGCGCGCCTCGTTCAGCGACGTGTTGCGAGCCTCCTCGGACGTTATGTCGATCACGTTCCATCTGGGTTACGTTACATCAGCTATAATAGTGTACATTACTAGAATATATCGGTAACAGTTACATCAGCGTTAAATTATATCGATACTGGTCACACCTGATGTACATCACTGCAACTGCTATATAAGGTGAAACGATATCGCTACTAGTTCCAGCTGGGATTCATGATAAGTTGAGATGATCTTGCTGTTTGTGGAGTTTACTCCTTAAGAACAGTTTTAAGATTCATATGAAATAAGTACAAGGCGCAAAACTATGTAAATGTAAAGTAACGCACCGAACTTCAACAGTATACTCAAATACAAACTCAACATCATACTCAGTACCAGCGTTACGATTTACGTCGCTTGCGCATCTTACGCACATTTCATTTCCGAATCGATACTAAAAAAAACTTGAGCTGATATCGCTTCTAACCATTATTTTCCGGCGCTGGAGCACTGCGGCAAAAGCTATCTAGTACCATGCGTACTAGTAAATGTGTCTCCTCGTATTACACTTACTGACGCGCCTGGGGATGTGCCTCTACCAACATGATACTCCCCGTAAGGTGACAACACCGTGCAGCTTGTGGGTAACCTGTGACCAATGGAAAGGAGGGCAACGCATCGGCATAGTAATTATGCGTATATTTAGGGGCGTCGGTATTTATCAATGATCCGAGTACTCGTTTGTGCCCCCATTACAATATGTATAAAAGAACCTTTATTAAATACATTATATTATTATGTTACGCCAATTTGACTCTTAAGAATGCGGGTAGTAACTGTGCACGTGCGTGTGAGACCTTGAATTGAACGACAGGCAAGATTTATTACGTTCAGCTTTTCTTATTAATTATCATTTGTACGGAACGAAATGAAGCCCACAATTTGTTAGGCCTCTTATTGTGTTCCTTTTATACATGTCCCGGCGCGTGCGCACGACGCTCTCGGTTCACTCGGAGTGTCCCGACCGGTTCCCAGTCAGGCTGCTGAGACCCTGGCAGGTTAAGGGTGGCCCTTAACCTGCTAGGGTCTCCCTAGCAGGTTAAGGGTGTCACAAACACATTTTTTAGGACAGGATCGAATGCCGTGGAAATGAAGCTATGTACACAGACCAGCTTTATCGGAACGCTCGGAGGGGATTAATTTTGGGATCGAAAAGCGGTCTGACCCTCCGATCTCCCGCAGATTGAAAGATGCGTATGAGAATGTTTATAACAGCTAATATAAGTATAATTATCACATTACATTTCTTTGCTTCACCCTTTCCTTTGTTTGGGGATGTAGGCTCCAGAAAACTTCCAAACCACACCACCTCCGAGCTGAGGTGAAGAGGTCTAAATGTTAAGCAACGCTCAGCTCACCATCGACTGCGGTACTCACGTGTCCGAGCAGGCGTCCCGCTGGCCGTACAGCGTGACGTTGTGTTCCGCCACGATGTAGTAGATGGAGTAGCCGAGCAGCTTGCGCTGGTCCTCCATGCAGTACATGTTCCACGTCAGCACCACGGCACCGCGGCTCAGCGAGTTCACCTTCAGGTGCAGCGTATCCTTGAAACCTGGCAAATAGCCAAACAGATTATACAACTATAATTTTACTTTTACACTTCTAGTATACTTATTGAATTTCTACTGCCTTATCTATGGCACAATCACACGGTCAGACATAGTGCAAAAGCGGAATAAAATATATTTAAAAATAAAAAAATTTGTTTATTGATTCGGATGCACTTCGCTCCCACTTAAAATTTTCAACATAACTCGGCGAAGTCGAATTCTCCGCCACTCGCGCGCTCACTCAAGTAACATAGGCGTGTGTTCGCAACTATAATGGCAAAAACAAAAAAAATCATACTCATTTTTTTTAGTTCATCCAAATTTTTCTCTGAATTATACGAAACTTCAACAATATGTGATGTCGATTAAATGATTTTCGTTGATACTTTTTATCCCTTTATTAATAAAAAAAACAGAACAAATTAGATTAGTTGTACCATCCACGAAGACGCGCACCACTGTTCTTCCTGATCGTTTACCCTATTGTACAGTTCACACATTATTTTAATTTTAATATAACGATGCGGCTTACATTATTATGAATTGAAAAAAACATCTCATCCTTTCTTTAAAGAATTGCGCAAATGCACTTCAATTTAGTAAAGTTGAAGATTATGTGGGGAAAATGTGCAGAATACGCTTATATTCTGACCAACCCATTTCTTATCCCGACAATAGACAATAATTAAACTATTGAAATTTTCATGTGTGATGCATGGGACAGGGAACGTGTTAATTAGATCCGATTTTATTACTTTAATTGAATAAATCGACAGCCGTAGTGGACGCACGCATGTACACTTGTGTAAGACACGTTTTATAATGAAAGTATCACACAATAATTTGACTTTTGAAATTTTATTTAAGGAAAGGTTCAATTTTTTGTAACTGGAATCCATGCCTGGGGGATCACCAGTAATAAGATACCTCTTCGTAGTCAGACGCTTGAGCTACTTACACGTGTTCTACTTACAAGATGCCTGGTCTCCGTTGTTCTCCTGCGACACCTCGGTCTCGCTGAAGGTGGAGGCGGGGTCGCGGGTCATGTTCCTCAGCGGTAGGATGTACTGGTTGTAGCACAGCTTCGGGTTGAAGTGGATGAACACGCGACCGCGCAGGATCTCGATGGGCCCGTGCGTCGCCCAGTTCCACAGCATCTCCAGGTTCGGATTGCTGAATATGTACAAACTCTGCCCTCTGCGACAAAACAATGAACATTTTCAAATCATCGTTTATTTTTAGAAATTAAAATTAACGTATCACATTCGTAGTTACATACAATACAAAACTGGACATTGACAGAACTGTAAAGCCTTATCAAACTATTGATGTACTGCCAAATTTTTGGAACCATTTTTGCTTTGGTAAATACTAAATACGTGACTTGGTTCGCCTTTAATGTGTTCTATAAAATGATACCGCCATTTTGTAGAACACATTAAAGGCGTTGGTTCGCCTTCACTTCGTCACGTGAAGTGTCGTAGAATAAATGTTACATACATGCAAATAAATTTACACCGTAAACACAATATAATATCATCATTATGAGCAAATTATAACCATCCAATATTACACTATCCCTTAATGTCTGTAAGTTTGAGAGTTCATTCGTTTGTTATTCGTGCTATTCTTTGTACGTTTGTTATTCGTGTTAACTACTAAACGTGTTTGGATGAAGTTTATCACGGCTGTAGATTGCGGAATAGTATGAAAACACTATAAATCTCGATCGATAGATTTTACTCTGGTGTTACCTGTATGGTTTAAATGGGAGAAATAGATTTGAGACTGTGTAACCACAGGGCACAGGTGATGAGTAGGTAAAAGTGAAAAGTTGTACATTACAGACTCACTTGTTGTCTGCGGTGTTGCCGCGTATGACGCGCAGGCTGCGCAGGAACATGAGCGACACCAGCGGGTACGAGCGCACCACCTTCAGCGCGCCCGAGATCTCGCGGATCTCGCCCAGCGCGGACTCCAGCACCGCCATCGTGTTGCCTACAACAGATGTTCATATGTTAAAACAATTGCATCTGGGATACTTAAGAATGAACGATTCTGAAGTGAAAGGTGCGCAAGATTAATAACGTCGGTATACTGAAGCGACGTGAGCTGTGTATGTAGATATATATATCTATATAAGATTTTCACTTACATCTTGGTTTTATAATA
>JAFELO010000014.1:991714-1018465 GCA_017140195.1 Eumaeus atala | reverse complement strand
TGTAGCTATTGTAACTCTCATACCGGGATACACCTCTCCTACCTGTGGGAGAGTAGATTGTTAATCACCCTTTTGAACGTAGGTCTAGTCTCGTCACCCGAGGAGCGGTAATAGCAGTCCAATGAAGCTGTATTCGGTTTTTATTCGCTCGGCACACGGCTGGCACCGTGATGTTGGTCTCTTTACCCGTCTACCACAAACACGTAGTCACCTCCAATGGCCCTGAGCGTTATCTCGAGGGTGCCTTTGATGTGCGTGCACCCACGGAACAGCTCGGCAGAGGCAATGGAGTCGATCTTGCCGCCCGAGCACTCGTGCGTGCAGCCGCGCTCGGGGCACGGCTGGCACCGTGAGTTGCTCTTGTCACCCACCTACAAACACATGAACACTTGTACAGTTTGCTTCAGAAGTTGATAACTGACCCAGACTTAGAAAACATCTGTGTACAGTACAGTAGCATGAACAGATCATTTAAAAAACTGACCGCTAAAAGAGAGTCAGAGACTCTAAGAGACCAAAATGCATTGTCTGATTGGACAGTGTAGGTTTTTGAAAATGTCAGTTTGTTGCTCATTTTTACACATTTGCTTATTTATTTTTATAGAAAAGAAGGTATATGGAGAATGATAGTTGGATCAATATCATTATCAGCTGGAGGATACTTTACCGCTGGACGCAGGCCTACGCAGGCCTGCTTAAAGAGGGTTGCATGTCACGGCCACGAGCCGCTTGCATCCGATGGCTACCCGCGACCACAACAAAAATACACTTATATGTATTTAAACTAATAATATAAATTTGAAGATTTTGTTAGTCTCAAAAATTACTGGCCTGAATTTAAAAAATATTTTTGAGTGGAATAGTCTATTTATCAAGGAAGGTTATAGGGTATACCATACCATGACACCTATGTCTTATAGGACAGGAGTTACGCGGGTGAAACCGCAGGATTGTAGTCACATTTACAATCGTATTGTGAGCACCCACACAGACCGGAGATACACTAGTGGAGTGCCCACAGCGGGATGCCCAATGACGAGAAGTGACAGATCTTGACGGTTGAATACAAAATTAACAATACCCAGGACAATTAATTAAAAGCGTCATTACTATTATAAAATGTAAGGCGTAAATACCATTCAATAATAGAATTGATATTCCCTTCATACTAATATTATAAATGCGAAAGTCTGTCCGTGCTGGACAAATATCAAGTATAACTAAACCAATGAATAGTAAATATTTTGCCTCTGTTGGGAGGAAGTAGGTAGATGTCACGACAGAGGCAATAAAAGTGTGACCTTTGACAATATCGCATGGTATTTGATGGCGGCGTTACATTTTATTGCTGCGTGCTCGCGTCTTATCGCGCCCAGATGAGCAACAATGTTCTTGAACTACTTGTGCAATAATAAATTGCTAAAAAACCGGCCAAATGCGAGCCGAACTCACGCATTAAGTGTACGGTCTAAAAACGGCAAAAAATACACGAGTTAAAGTAATTTTCAGTAGCGGAAACAGAAATACATCAACTGAGTAGCTATCGTGGTTCAAAAGATACTCAGGTGCCAAACAGTAAAAACATTACTTAAACTGTACCATGTCATGGACTATTTTTTTTTTGGCTTTTAACCTTTACTTTTGACTAACATCGATTAATGTATACGTCGTAGTCGTATTGCACGAATCGGCGTATAAAATACGCCCAGCCATTTTCAAAAACAGGGCCGTTTTATATGCGTGTGTGTGTGTGTGTGTGAGACGGTCTTTAGTACGGCGGCTGGCTTTTAACCTCATTAAATATATTGATTTAAGGCAGTGATATTGATCGATAGTATTATGAAATTACGCCAAGTCCTTTTAGTTCAAATAAAAAATAACCTAACCACAAAGCTCGAGGCGGGCTATCTGGCCTTTTTTTATTTCTCTGTATTCGATAAAATTTGTGTTAAAATTAAGAAATTGTCAGAGGTGGATAATGGCACACTTTAATTCAGTAAGGTCAGCCTTACAGAATAACGTATAACGTCGAATACTTTCTGGCGGAACTTCACTCAGCCGTATTCAATCCGCCTAATCGTTGGCCCGCTACAAAACAAAACATCTCCGTTTTTCTAATGCGGCTAGCCGTAATGAAAAACGGTGATTTAGATAATCCGGCTGCGACATATCCATACAAATAAATTTCCACTGAGAGAAACAGATGTTTATAGCTTATATTTTGTTTCTAAATTAGCAATGCGGCCCCGGCTATCCATGGGCGAAGAACAATGTTGAAACGAAACAATGAAAATGTGTGCCGTTGAACCCGTGGGGCGAAGCTACTTATTAATTTCATTACAAAGGATATCGGGATCATGTAACGAAGGCAATTTGACGAGGGCGCCAGTTTCTACACAGAGCGACTGTCCCCTAACCTGTGTAACCCAGAAGGGGTTACAACTAACCCCTATCTTAGGTTAGGTCGAATTCCAATATACAAATCCGGGTTTGCTCACGATGTTCCCCTTCACCGTAACAGCACTCAGAAAATAAGTTGATTTTACCTTACGTAAAAAATAAACTCATTGGTACATGGCGGGGTTTGAACTTGGAACACCCGCGTGGAAGTCCGAAACACTAACCTATTGACCACTGAGACTCTATATCGGCAATACATCTCATTTAACGTTTTCACGAATTAATTAAAACCTTTTATAGATTGTATTATACTGTCTAGGTTTAATACAATCTATAAAAGGTTTTATCCCATGAAAAAAAAAAGAAGAAAATACTGATTGATCTTCTCAAATTTATTCCAGGAGTAAGTATCTCCGATAGAGAAGTTTTAGCGTCGGGTTAAGTGACGTCAAACAAACCGCGATCACCGACACGGACCTTTAAAAGCAGTTGCCTGCAAAGAGCTGCTCAAGAGAATTCATGAAAGATCATTTAAATTACAAGGATACACAGTTTCCATTTATCAATGTGTGTAATATCATGATATCATGTTCCAAAAATATGTATGGGCTCAGAATTATGAGACTCATGGACAAATTATTAAAATTAAATACAAATAATGTAAGAGAAATGAGGGGAAAAATGTCATAACAAGAAAAAAATTCACTTGATGAATGTCCATCAAGAAGTACCAAACAACTAACAAATTGATCTATAAATAGAATTACTTACTAGTATAGCCCATAGCCTTCCTCGATAAATGTCACATCTACCACAGAGATAATTTTACAAATCGGACCCGTAGCTCCTGAATTTTCGAAAATCTTCACTTTTATACTCATCATCATCATCATTTCATTAGCACTTATGGGCAGACTGTGTGTTCTGATGTTGTGAACCGAGCGCCTGTTCTCCTCCTATGGAGTAAAGTGATGTTATAAAGATAAGAGGTATTTCTTACCTCCATGTAGCCACTGGGACACATGTAGACGCAGCTGCGGTTGTCGAGGATCTTGTACGCCTTGATGTTGGGCGCGCGCTGCACGGAGTCCGTGGCGGCCGACTGCGGCGGCGGCATGGCGCGGCACTCCTCTTCCGTCACGCAGCGCCGGTACAGCTGCCACGCAACAGACGCAGTAAAGTATTGGAGTTTTCACTCTAATTGAACCGGAAAAAGTCGCAACAAATTTATTGCTCTATTTGCAGTCAAACTAAGTCTTACTTAAAAAGTGAAAACCTGGCATGTTTCATCTTAACATGCCAATAATAATCTGAGGGGTAGGGACGGATTCACAGGATACTGTTAAAGTCGTAAATAGGTAGTCGATACTGACTTTTAACGACAACACGAATGCTTCATATTAATTACTTCTAACAAAAGAAAGAAAAAGATAAGCTCACTGAAATGCCAATGAGCTGCTCACACACTCAGAAGATCAGGTGGCAGATGGGCCACTAAGGTTCTGGAGTGGAGGCCACGTTTAGTAAAACGATGTGTTGGTCGACCGTTCACCAGGAGGGAAGGCGATCTCCGTGGAGTGCGGGTCCGCAATGGATGCGAGTAGCAGGAGATCGGCCGTCTTGGCGTTCATTGAAAGAGACCTACGTCTAGCAGTGGACCGATAAGGGCTGATAATGATGACGATAATGAACCGGAACCATTCCAAATTTCAATTTCACAATTTACTTGACACTTAACAATTGACAACAACAAATTCACAATTTACTTGACGCTTAGATTACTAATGGGCAAATCGGAACTTTTAATTAGATCCTGTGAAACCAGCCTATAGTGTATTTCAAGCACAAGAAGTTGCATTCGTAAGCTAACAAGAAGGAAAAACTGAAGTACAAGTGAATTTCATGAGACAAAATCCTTGTATCTTTTTTTAGGAAATGTTTTTTATTATAAATAAGATTTTTCGTTTCGATATTCTGTTATTTAAGCTCGCGAGACGTAAATTAAAGGGAACCGATTTTTCTTTCGTGTTAAAAACCGTAATAACTAACAACGAATTTGTGAAAAGTTTTAAATTCACCTTTATTCCGAAACCAGTACAATTTTGCTTAAATGAAATGTGTGTGCGAGGTTTCATTCTATAATCATCAAAGATAAACGTGTAGGATAGTGCCTTTGAAGTGGGTTGGTCACGTACATACACATTACATCCTGTAACGTTATAAACGCGAAAGTTTGTGAGTAGTGATGGATGTTTGTTACTCTTTTTGTACACGTAAAAACTACTGAATGGGTTTTGATGAAACTGGCAACGTTGTAACTTAGGTAACAGAATAACACATACACTATAGAAATTTCCTCGCAACAGCTACTAGGATAATAAATTTCGTCATGTACAGAACGATTACATGGGATAATAAGCCTCGTCCTAGGTATGTCCTAAGCCTGTGTTGTAACCAGGTGTGAAGTTAAAAATTGGACACGATTAGCAGAAAATTAGCATTCGGCTAGACGAAGATTACACGACATACAAACATCTGTACATTGGCCCAACTCGATCTGGAAAATCAACCAAATTGTTCACGGTTTGTTTGTGTGTTTACATGTGATGGATAAAATGGCCGTTGGGGAATGATCCTAAATTGGTCACTTTTTTCATAGGTAGTATAAAGGGTTAAACGACCAGTCAGTACAGTTGAGTATAGGTAAAACCTTCCAACCTCGTAGGTATTGACAGGACATTTTGTGACGCATTTCCTCTCGCTTCCGTTCCCGTAGGAGAAGTTGGCGCACACGTGGCAGACGCTGGGGTTGGTCGCGTCGCAGCCGCCGAGGCACGCCGCATCGCAGCACACGGTGTTGTTGCACGCCAGGCCCTTACACGTTGCAGGGCAATCTAACCCATTATACAAGTTAGTCAACTATACAATACTGAAAGCATCCCACAGGGGTGCATCTTAGGACCTATGTTATCAATTCTTTTCGTGAACGTCATTTGTAATTCCTCTTATCTTGCTGACTTCGAAAATTGTGCTTATGATACAGTACGATTACTATTTGCTCTCCAATTGGTCACCGGAATATCACAAATTGAACGAGGCGCGACAGCATAGCTCATGCATGCCGTGCCGATACGATTCGTGTAAGGATTGAATTCCAATAACAAAATCAAAAGAAAATATATTTTCTTTCTTTTCTATATACTCCGCTTTAAATACTACTTTCGTAGTAATGTACCATGTATGTGTCACACTTTCATGGACCTCATAAGATCCCGAATGCAGAATCAGCTGGTCGTGTGTTGAACCTGCCGCAACTGCAATTTCGGACTCGGACTCGGACTTCCAAGTGGTACACGGTTTAGGGGCTTCTGAAGGCAGGTCCATAAGAAACGTAAATTCTAAAACGTATAAAGATCTTTATCTCACCCCTCTTCTGACAGTGTTTATCATCCCAGCAGAGCAGTTTCCCCGTGGAATCCGCCGGGCACGGCTCGCCGTCCTCGGACTGCTGCTGGCTGCGATCTTCCATGCGGCTTTGTGCGTTGGGACACAGGCCGCAGAGTCGATTGTCGTAGTTTGACTAGATGTAAAACTTACATTAATACTAATAATAATAATCTATGGAATTGCCACATCGCGTTAGCCTAACTCTGTGCCTTAATGACTTATGGTACTTATATATTTACGAAATTTTATGATTTATATGAATAAATATTAAATTTTTTGCTAAAATTTTATAAATTAAAAATATCCATGTCCTGGGCGGGATTCGAACCCGCGACCAGTGACTTAATGTACGCGGAATACTAGCTTAAGACACCACAGCGCCAATACGTCTTCATTTTCGCATTAAATTCTATTTCATTTACATTTAGAAACAGTTCTTCACGCAAGTTCCCCTATGGGGTATTGCCAAACGCCACGATTCACGTTGCTTACACATAGGCCCTTACTCCACGTTCAATATGCGAAACATAAAATATGAAAATATTTCATTTTCAATAATTTACTTGTTACGAACACCGTAAAATTCAATAATGTATTTTCTTTAATTATTTTATTTAGGTTATAGTACTTGCTCTACATCGTTAAACTGAAAAACGTTCAGGCAGTTTAACAGAGCGTAAACTAAAATTATTATTTCAAATCATAACAACTGTATTATTCCTTACCCTTATGATACTATTCTCAGCTCCATCAGCGATGATCCGCGACCAGTCTATGGTGTTGGCGTAGCATAAATGGTCGTTGTTCTGAATTCTGACTGCACCCCTCTCGATCCTCGACAGGGACCGCAGTCCAAGAGACTAAAACAAACATTAGATGAAATAATCAATATTATAAACGCAGATGTATGTATGTATGTTTCACGAAAATACTACTGGATCTGGTTGAAATTTGGCAAAGGTATAGATCCCAAAAAATAATGGTCCCTTGTGATAGATGATCACTGGCACAGCTAGTTAGGTTGTATAATATATTTAAATACACAAATAGTGTCATTAATTGTAACTAAGTCGGGAAGCGAGGGAGTGTCTCTCCCTCCCATACCTAACATCGGCGTGAAGCAATGGCTGTCCAGTTTTTTTGTATATTTTATATATAGTAATATATATTGTACATATTACCCGCGTCCCACGGTTGCAGCCCCGTGTGATTATATCATATGAACCTTCCCCGCCATTACAGGGGTTGATTAAAAGAAACTTTTTTAGAACTTCGATGTTTAACTATATGCATGCAAAGTTGCACCAAAACCGTTCTAGCTTAGCCGAGAAAGCGCCACAGACAGACTTTCACATTTATAATATTGTTGTAGATGTAGTTTGTGAGAGTCCTAACGGCCACATAGGAAGAATAACGAGCTACTCACTAGCCTTGCTTAGTCATGCGGTTGTCTATCAGAGCCGGATATTTGTCACTCACAAAATTAAATCGTAGAAAAATATAAATAATCTAATCACAAAATTAAAAAATATAACAACAACAACACGTCTTCACGCCAGCTCCCTGATAGGGTAGGTAGAGATAACGGAATGCCATCCATCACGATCCTTAAATACCTGCGTTGCCTCCTACATATTATTTACTCTCTTCATACAGACACGCCGGTTGTGAAGACCCTTGACGCCTTCAGACAGTACCCGATCAAATTGATCATGGTATGTCAGGCTTGGTCTTCCTCGATACCTACATCCTTCCACACTGGCATTGTATATCTGCTTTGTTAACCTTTCACCTGCCATTCTTTCTACATTCCCGAACCAACGAAGCGTACCCGTTTTCATTTTTATACGGACACTTTCTTTCATACCCAAGATATCTCTCACTTCATTATTGCAAACACGGCCGGCGAGGGTTACGTCACATTTTTTTCGCAACGACCTCATCTCGACCGCGTTTATTCTACGTTCATGCACTTTCTGACATACCCAGCTCTCAATTCCAAACAATAACGTTGGCTGTTGCACTGACTCAAAACTTTGCTTTTAAACAATTTCCCCAACGCTTCATTCACGCTGTTCCGTGCACACACACTTCTTTCGATGTCTACGGTATAAATTCCATCTCTGCTAAAGGCATAACCAGGATATACAAATTAATTCACTTGCCCCAACACTACGCCATCGACTACTACTCTTACGTCCGTTCTGGTTATTTCTCTTTCAAATGCTAAACTTATCGCCTCTGTGGCGTAACAGCGCGGATGTCGCCTGTTAAGACCGTTAGCGGCGTGGGGACCTGGGTTCGATCCCCAGGTCGCGCAACTGTTATTAAATGTTTCTCAGATTATTCTGAGGACGCATTACATTGTCCGGGATTGTAATGTGCCCGAAGTGGCCATAGGCATGCCACCTATGACAACATTTGCCTCAGTACCTTGGCTAATCGTGGGTGTTCTAGTATATCCACTTACGAGTTGTGGATGTACTAGCACACCTCTGCCTAGCTCTTCGGGGACAACAGGCGTGAAGGTACTTTACTTTTTACTTTGAATACTAAAACTATAGTTTTCTTTACATTCATTTGTACGCCCATATTTTCACAACCATCTCTCATAATTGTGATTAGAGTTTGTAACTCAGATGGAGTGGAGCTGCATAAAGCAGGCAGTTCACCACTAAATCACCCGTTCCCATATATAAAGACCTATATCCCTGCAGACGCTTATCCAGATATAGAATAAATAGGCGAGCAGCTGTCAACACATAATCCTGCCTAACGCCAATGTTGACATTAAACCAGAGGGATATGTCGTTAAATACTTAGATTACATTTAAAAAAAAAACAAAGTAAAAAAAATTTGGTTAATGTTTGCTGGGACACATAATAGGAGTGAAACTTCAAGTGATAAGTGAACGGTAGTTAAACAACATTTAAGGCCAAGGAATTTGTCGTGACGCATTTCGTGACACCAAAAAGCGTTGTAACCTCCGCCTATAAAGAAGTTTCACTTCAAAAATTACACGTATCAAAAAAGTCCTATAAAGAACAATGACATTAAATCTCATGTCTCTGTAGGTTATTGGTGTAGGAGTTGGCGCATGGTAGAAACTCATAATTCCTTCCCAACGTGTAAATATAAGTATCACTTCAAAAACATCTGAATTTTTTCCCATCCATCAAACTATATCAAAATAATATTGAAATGTGACGGCACAATAGATGGTGAGTTTTTCTGGTGCAAATAAATGTTAAAAAATGAATTTAAAAATGTATTTACATATTGTATCATACGACTAACAAGGCACGATACAGCCTCCCTGATGTTTATTAAGGTTTATATTCAGTAAATATTGTTTATGCTAAGCTGGATTGTTGACATTACACCACCTTCCAGTAATGCTGTAGCGTCCGTGTGGTTTATAAGTTTCTGGAGAAGTTCCCCAAGGAGAGACAACCACAGGTCTCCAGATAATAATTATAATGTTATCTACGGACATCACTAGTCATCCAAAACGTCGACAGGTCGTTTGGCCCCTGATACTGTAACAAATATATAATTACCTCGAGCCCTTCGTTATCGAAGATGACGAGCGCGTAGTCCTTGAACAGCTGCAGGCCTCGGATCACCGACAGATTCGGAAACAAATCGCCGAGGTTCTTCAGGCCGCTTAACCTGCAAATATCATCACCGTTAAATTCCATCGTAGTCCCATACATGTTCTGTCGGACGACTACGACCACATCACGACTACTATCAAACAGTTTCACAAACACGTAGTCAGACACGACACCGAACACCCGGTATAAGGACGCGCGGACGCCCCCGGGGACAGACGCGAAACATACGCTATACCCTAACTCACGTCAAGTCAGACAACAACACACACGCTCGACTACCAACAGTCCGGACAACACCTTCAGAGTAGGGACTAATTCCTGTAATTCGCGATTTCTTTCATTCGTCTGAGGTTAAAGAAGGGTGTACGGGCCCCATAGTCATGATCCTCTTTTTGAGCCATTCATTACCGTAAGCGCCGAGGCCATTTTAGCTACCGCGCGCGAGCTTCCCTCGACGTCAGAATTGGGATATGAGGGACCCCGTGGTCTCTCTGGTATTGATAATAGATAAGCTATTGTAAAGATTTTCATATCGGGATGCCTCGCTCCCATCTGCGGAAGAGTAGGGATAGGACTCCTTTTCGACCACAAACCTAACGTTATCGTCACGTCACGGCACTCGACGTGCACTCAAAGGAATCAGATAAAACAGTATTGGACTTACTCTACACTTCCACAGCATAAATACAGTTCCAAAAGAAAAGAAAAAATTACCGCTGTGTCGTGAAAGCGAAGAGTCCAATCCTCCATTACCCCGGCACACAAACCACACGAAACCTTATGGCATAGCTATCACTTTTAAAGCAGTATTATGGATTGATTCCCGGCAGTAACGGCCTAATTCGCGGCCTAACGTGCAGTAGCACTGGCTTTCCCCGCTTGTGTTTGGGCTCTATGCTGACGGAAGTCTCCAGTGCAGCTTCATCGGTTACTTTGAGACACGTCGGGCGACCGAGGATAAGGATGTACCTGTATATCATGATGTACCCGGTGACCTCCCTCAGCAGCGGGAAGCTGATATTCTCGAAGGAGGCGGGGGTGCCGCGCTCCATGAGCACTATGCTCAGGTGTCCCTCGATGACGCGGCACTCGCTCAGCTTGCTCATCTCGGCCGGCTTGTTCCTGATGTCTAATGACGGACATACTGCAATACAAACGTTCTAATTACTAACAAGTAAAAAATTATCGTGTTTTTATAATGTGCTGGAGATACGCCCCGCCCCGGCATCGCCCTCAAATAAATTATACACTGAAAGCTACTCCGGGAATCGCTCCATTTAATGCAGAATCCGTTCATTGTGTTTTGAGAAAATCAATCACATACTGACAGACTTTTGGGACCTTGCTTTATCATAAGTATAGGTATGTACTGTAACATACACATTTATTATGGTGCACATATGTTGCTTCCATCCAACCCTCCTCCTTTCCAATGTTGACGAACATAGATCTCACTTGGCAGCGGTAACAAGTGCGCGAGGGGCACCTCCCGGGTCGTGCTAGCCCAATTCAGATGCAATGCAGCATGGCACTACCTCTTACTAAATGTAACAGGAATACCAGGATCAGCCGTTGATGATGATGAAGACAACATTATTTTATCCGAATAAGACAATTCTTAGAAGAACACTCATTTTTTGTTGATACTTTACATAGAATGAGAGCCCTCATCTATTTTAATGGTATATTTTTAGGAGAACAGTATTATTCTTTTAGTAACTTGAAAACACTTTTATATTATTATGAAACTTAAAAATAATTTGAAATATTCAAATGAAATTAGTTCCACAAGGGTGTAATAAGGTTTTCCAGATATTATGTTTGTGTTCACTGCAGTATAAGTAAATCTTGAAGCCATTTTGCAGAGACTAGTCAGGAATCGGGATCGATCAAGTGACAATCAAGCCCATTTCAAATATGTTTCTAACTTATCCATCATGGTTCAATGAACTGAACGATGTGCCAATAATAATCATAGATAATTAAGTTATTTGCTCCCCAATTGACTGCGAATATCCGAAAGGAAATTTCCTCTCTTCCCATGGCGAAATATCTGCTAGATTCGGCCGCAAACACATTCATTTATATTAATTAACCGACCAGGACGCCGCGCCGGCCGAGGATGCGAGAACAAACACACCTACGTGCGAAATACGAGCTATCAGGGGTTTGTTTTGATAAAATGTATGTTAACAATGAATATCAATAAAAGTGGATTCTTTCTACGGCCACAGTTGGGCACGGGTTTTGTCACGTAAATAAACGTGTAAGCACATAAAATGGGATGAGCAGATGTTAGACTTGCAATCACAAGCGGCACAGTTACGAAACAATAGTATTAGAAAAAAATACATATTCTAACACACCTTTCTTACAATACGTTTGCGTATGTATGTGCAGCAACGCAAATGTGTAAGTGACTCTGCGCATTAAGCGTTTTTTTACCAAAAAAATTACTATCAATGCCCATTGATTTAAAGTTCATGCTACAATTTGTATGTTCGGAAATAATATAGTGGGCTTTCGCTCACTTATTGTAACTGTCGATAAACACCCTCCAAGGGGACCAGTCTTTTCACTCCAGCTCCCTTCACTACCGTGTACTACCGCGACTCTACCAGTATGACCTGTATTACATGACTACCCTGACAGGATCTGATTAATTACATGGTTGTTGAGCGCAGTAAGAAATTACGACGACGAAAGTGGAATTCCGCTGCTGTTCAAACAAACATCGCATAATAGATGGACTTAAGGACTATTGCAGTAAACATTTCGTATGTTATTCGTGTAGATATTCAATTTCCTGATCAATTATAGATAAAAGTAACAACAGTTTTTTCATAACTCGGACCTAGTACTTAACAAGGTCGGCGTACTGCGTAGTTCCGAGTGCCTACGCAGTACCGAGTAGGCCGCGGCGGAAACCGCATAGACGCAGTTGTGGCGCGCATGTGCAGTGGAGCGGCTGGCGCGGGGTGAAGGGGAAAGGAAATGGCGTCTTACGGTTGAAACGTAAACACGCTGTATAGACGTAGTACACTTGAGAGCTCTTACTTTGTATATCATAGGGAAACAAACAGCCAATCACAACCCTATGACCACCGACGCCCACGAACATCAGAAAGGGTAATGGTTGTGCAGATCCGTTGACCCCTGCATCCTGTCCCCCCTAATGGAGTCATCGGCTACTCAAAAACCGCTGGAAACACGATAGGAATTCCATGCCGATATAAAAAGTGAGCGTGGAGTAGATTCTAGATCGTTTTGTCACTCTAAACAACGCGGGATCACCAAATTCGCATATCATCGGCTGGACGACGACCACCACTACACATTGGGCATCACCACGGAGCGCAATAAGTCACGATCACATTGGTTACATACGTGTAAGAAAATAAATTGTAAGCCCATTGGATGGGAGGGTGGAAAGCGGGAGACACGTCATCTCTATGCGGATGTTTATGGACATCCGTAGATTTACTAGACAGCGGTTCTTATTTTATCTACTTCTTCTATAAAGAAATCAAGTTTTTGGAGAATGGAATTGTTCGAAGTTGGCAAACGAGCATAACTTTTACACTCTTTCCTAACGCTTAAGACTCTTAACTATATGTTATATGAGCGACAGGCACCCGGTTGTGCGGCCCAATACGGCTGCAACGCAGATTCGCAGTACCTCTTAAAAGTTATTAGGAAGAGGTAGTGCCATGCTGCATAGGAGGATGTAGTACCCAACGGAATTGGGCCGGCACGACCGGGGAAATATCTCTCGCTCACACAATACCGCCGTAAAGTGACATCTTCAGTGTCGCGTTTCGAGCTGTTTGTGAGTAGTCGGTAGCCCATTGGGGTGGGGGAGAGGAGGGCAACGCAGAGGGATAGTAATTATGTGGATATCGTTGATGGGCGTCGGTAGTCGTATAAAGGTTCCGATTTCCCGTTTGTCCCCCTATTCTATATAGAAAATTGTAAAACTTCAACGTTCCATGCACACAAAATCGCCTGGGAAATATATTGTTTTATAAAACTCCCAACACCAGCCCAAACACGCGCCACGTCACCATCACAATTGCGGGCGTCATCAGGGCGTGTTAATGTACGCTAAAACGACCGATCTTGAACCGGTCGTTACACCTGAATCATTCCATCTCCTCGACGCGGCCTCCGAACCTAAACTCTGTTGGCCCTGAGATATTTTTCCGCATAACACGTGGACCGGATATGGCGGATATCAATTCTACCCCGTATTCTATTAACAAGCTATTTTAGTAAGAGGTAGTGTCATGCTGCATAGGAGTGTCATGCATGACACTACATCCTCGACCCAACGGAATTGAGCCGGCACGACCGGGGTGGTACCTCCCGGTCACTTGATACCGCCGAAAAATGACACTAACGGTGTCGCGTTTCGTGCGGTTTGTGAGAAGCCGGTGGCCCAATGGGGGACAGTTGAAAAGGAGGGCGACGGTAGTCGTAAGAGGCTCCTATGGCTCGTCTACCTATTCTTATTAATATATCATTTCCAGGGGTACCATGAAGTTTCATCCAGATTCGGTGGGTAGTTCTTGCGTGATGGCATAACAAACGTACAAACTTTTACATTTACAAGTAATTACTTACTATTGTGTTTAGGTATGCTTCCTCATCATTATCAGCCGATCGATCCACTGCTGGACATAGGCCCCTTTCAATAAACGCCAAGACGACCGATCTCCTGCTCCTCGTATGCATCCCGGACCGGCTCCATACTGCACGGAGATCGTCTTCCTACCTGGTCGACCAACACTTCGTTTAACTAAACGCGGCCTCCGCTCCAGAACCTTAGTAGCACATCTGCCATCTGTTCTTCTGAGTGTGTGACCAGCCCATTGCCTTCAGCGAGCTTATTCGTCGCGTTATATCCGATACTTTATTTCTCTGCCTTATGAGTTCGTTTGAATTTTGTCGGACGGAGAAAAACCCAACAAAGCATGCTCAAAAGCCCCGTCATCTGGGTATTATAAGAATATGTTGTAGCTATTTAGTGACCTTCATCATCAGTCTTCGGCGAGTTAGAAATACGAACTATTAAGGTGTGACATAAAAATATAATGCCCTTCCAGCCGAAAGTAGCCAGCTGGCTACGGCGGCTATCTCAATAAGTCAGCCAACTGCGCATGTCATAGTGTAGTGTACAAAGTAGTGAAATAACCACAAAATATATACCAGGTATTTAACCTAATTATTGAATGGAATTTAAAATTCAATGAATGGATATCGATTTAGACATGTACGGATATTCGCCTTATATCGCCATGAAATGAATTGTATGTACAATAACGGAGCAGACTCCGTGTTTGAATCGCAACCAACATTATCATTGTTGTTTGCACGCAGATCAGTTACGGTCGCCATGATGTAGATTTGCCGTCCAAATGGCCGAGGGACTCATCACGGATAGATAAAGGCGCCGTTGCCACCTTTATCTATCGCACTTTTCTCACTGACAAACAAAACTAAATTTGCCAGGTTTTATGGTGTATAATTCAAGTTGTGGGAGTTCAAAAACGGCAGCTTTGTTAACCCTTATACAAGTATTTCTATTTATAGTACATTTTTCGCGATTTCAATATGAAACTTTCACTTTGATTTGCCAATAGACATGAATGATGACGAAGTGTTTATAATTCACTTTACAGGGGGCTATAGGAGCATTTTAGTGACAACCGACGTCCATAGACATCCTCATTATTGTCATGTTCAATGGGCCAACGGACACACAAAAACCGCACGAAACGACAGCATATTTGTCACTTTACGGCGGTGTAAGCGAGTGAGAGGTTTCCCTGGTCGTGCCAGCCCAATTCGGCGACCACTCTCCTTTTCTACATTAGAGCAAGGAGCGTTTTAGCAGTGAGTTGAGTTGACATCCTATTTTGGGATGTTACTCTAATAAAACTTTATTCTTAAACTGTAGGATCTAATCTAAATACTATACCAAAAAAACACCCTCGTACGCCTGGGAGAGGACGCTGTCCTGAAATATATTTTTTTAGTATTGGGGGACAAAAGAACAAGCGAAGGTTTTTCACGACCACTGACGCCCATGAACATTAGCATAATTACTATGCCGATGCGTTGCTATCCGTTTCGCCCCCTCCTCCCCAAATGGGCCACTTTACGCCGGCATCATGTGAGCGACAGGTACCTCATCGGTCGTGCCAGCTCAATTACGCTGCAATGCAACATGGCACTACCTGTTACATACGCAAAAACGAGTGGGTAGCCGTCACTCGTCGCTGTTGCCAAAGGGGAGGTCCTTCTGTCGCGTCCACCAGATTTGGCCGCAATACAATGGCGTAACATCTTGATATCGATGACGTCATTGGACGCGTAAATAAACTCACTCTGTAAACATCACGTAAATTCAGTGCCTCATAACACTTCCCTGTTATTGTGTAAAGTGTACATAATATACGTATATATTGGCGCATTCACAACATAGTTTGGAACCACTTCAAGGAGAACAAACACTTCGGGGATGCCAACTCGGAATCACGTGAATGTTATTAACGTGAAAATCAGGCCAAGTGTGGGTCGAACTCGCGCACGAAGGGTTCCGTGCAATTGTATATATAAAGGCGAAGAATTTCTTTGTTTTTAATAATAATAATAAACTTATTATTTGTAGAAACAGTATATATATATATATATATATATATATATATACATATACATATATATATATATATACATATACATATACATATATATATATATATATATATATATATAAAATAACACACAAAAAACTAGAAAAACAAATAAAAACGCAAAACATAAGTAAATTACAAAGCGCATCAACGTGCCTCACAATAAGTTGCGTGAATCCTCTGCTTATGTTCAGACTGAAATCCTTAACACCGATTTCTTTTAGATTGGGGGGAAACGAGCACGTGGGTAGTGACAACCGCCCGCGATAGACATTTGCATGAAATGGCGTTTGCAGACGCGTCGCCGGCTTTGAATGCGATATTTGTTGTTATAGCGGCAAGAGATATACATCCTCTGCGAAAGTGTTATTTAGCTACCACTGTTCATGAGATACGCCCTGGTGACATAAACGGACAGTCTACAGCGGAGTCTTAGTAATAGCCTCACGATTTGTAACCTTTGCTTATGGAACTCTAAAAATTAATAGTTTTTAAACAGTATTGAAGATCACCATCTGGGATTGCGAGTAAAACGGTGCGGACGGATAAAGAATTGATGACTACATACTTAGAATTAGTCTGAAATGTTGCGACATCTGACCTGTTTAAATCTGAAGAGTTTATTTGTTTGTTTCAACGCGCTAATCCTTGTAAATACTGACCCGAAGCGAAAAAAGTAAATGGTCCATTTATCGAGGAAGTTTATAAGCTAAATAAATATACCATGACGCTACGAATAATAGGTGAAACCGTAGGGTGATACTAGTTTATAATATCCGTAAAATGTTTTAACAGAGTCCATAGTCCATATCGTTCAGTCGCGTACAGGTAACTTCCTCGCTATGGTTGCAATTAATAGCCTGGTGTGACCCACTGATGGTCAAAGCCCTCCCTACTCTCTACCACTATATTATAACTAACTCTTATAAATTTTGTAAAAGATATGTAAAATATTGGCAAAGATTTTAAGATCATTCAGCCTCTGTATATATTTATTATGAAACGAAAGTCCCCAAAAACTGTCTGTCTGTATGTGATTTCTCAAAATCTTCAAAATGGATCTTCATTACGATTTTCCCCCATGGGACGATTCCCGATGATGGTATAATTTGACTACTATTATTCATGGACGAAGCCGGGGACGTATCGATAGTTCTCGCGGAAGCTGTCCTCGACGTCAGAGGCGGGGGAGGAGGGACCTCTCGGACCCTGATAATAATAGTTAAATTAGCTGTTACAAACACTCTCATATCGGGATGCACGTCCCCGGAGAGAGAGGGGTCGTTACACAATATAAGTTTAGTTCCGAAATAATAAAAGAACATAGCAGATAGATGACCACTAGGTAGCTGTTAAATTGTCTATAAGATGTGTTGATTTTTTGTAAATTATCATTTATTTGCCTACTTAAATTTCAATGTTGTAGGTAAACATATATCTAGACGAATGATACGTATAGTAAGAGCTTTATAGGCTGCGTACAAAGAAGTTGTTTTAATCTTGTAAATAACCCTAGGGCTTAGGCAACTGTCTTATGTTTTGTCCTGGCCCTTATCTTGACATATAATAAAGTTGATTTGTATGAAGGTGATTTCTAAGTAACTAAGCTTTTTCAAGTGCGATGTGTAATTTTTACCATACTAAAAACTAAACAACACGTTTTTAAATTTATTCTAATTCTGTTAGAACGAGACAAACACTGGATCGGCTGTAAGAATCTTGGTATAACTTTCGCCGAAAGATAAAGGTGTTTATGGGTTGAAACCGGGACCGCTAGTAATTAGTATGTAATAAAATAGTAGTTATGCGTTGGACGTGTGTCCACATTTCCAGTCAGGTGGCGCCACGTCGCCGCCCTGTACACTAGACGTGTGTACAGAGTACACTAGATAGTAGATACGCGCCAGTGCATAGCGATGCAAATGAACTTCCACCCCCCGCGCGCCGCCGCCGCCATGCTCCGCCTATTTATACAATATGAAATGTTATTGTACTCCGTACAGGTAATAGTGACGAGCCACCCCTCTCTCGATATTTATAAAGAAATTAATGGTCTTTTAATCGATATAAATGATAGTCTGTAGTTATGAGCATATCACTGGTTATTAGTATAACTTATTATTTGATAGGTGCACTTCTTAGAAACTTCTAAAATGGCGTTAAATATAACTTCAATTTTGAAACTGTAATGTCAAATATACAAAAACAAATGTCTTGGGTTTGTTATTTTCCTCAAATATTGAAATAAGTAGACTTAGAGAATTAGGTAATACATATCTACAAAAACTTACTAAGAGTGCCCCGCGGTTTCACCTGCATGAAATGTATCCGAAGTCAACCGTTAATTTATGTGAGAAAAGATGTAATTTTCATGTAACTCCCAATTATGATTTCTGTGCCAAATTTCATACAAATCCGTGCAATGGTTTATTTGTCAAAGAAAAACAAACATACAACTTTTGTATAATATTAGTAAATAGTTTTTTGCAATATAAATAAAGATATCATCAGAACGGTGTAAATTAAATTTAGTGTTACGAATATAAATCATTACAAACACGCTCCGGCATGTGATAAGAATGACCTTTGATAATTAATAATATCTAATTTATTTGTAGTAAAGTCACATGTTTTGGCAATACAGGTCTTTGATCTTTGCCACGTTCGAATTCTTCAAATTACAATAATATTATTTTAACTTTTTTTGGGAGTGACAACGTTGAATATTTTCTCATCATCGTGACCCTGATCGTGGAATTGAGGCGCAACAGAATTTATAAACTGAGTGTGTTAACTTAGGTTCATAGCTGAAGTTAACTCATTAAAACGAACATGATTCTGTGAAAGGTGCGCAAGAGATGAAAGCGCGATAAAGCGTTATTTTTTCTGGTGTTAAGATCGACAGCTATTGATTTGTAATCTCATATTTTTTCATACTGCGCATCGTTTTATGAAAGTTGAACTCCCAAAACTATATTATTTGCCTGAATAAAACTAACTGATATCTACGTACGAATCTGTACACATATCATATTTAGGTAAAAATTAATGAAAGTTTTTCAAACAGCGATACAATACAAAAATATATTTTTTACAATTTTCGTCGTTCCATTTAAACGCACATCGTGCAGAAACTGCTAGATGAATACAATTCAACATTAGTGGGGTTGATAATTTGTCAAAATAATAATATAAAAATATGTTTTAAGGATTTTATTCCTTAAAATTTGTGACAGAATCGACAACACTAGTGGACAAGGTTCAAATAGCTTGAACATCGACATTAAAACAACATAGCGCTAGTGGCGCCTCACTCCCGCGCCTCACCTCTTACTACGACGTACTACCGACTACAGCCTTCGCCCCGCCACCCGCTGCCCTCCCACCGCCCCGTACGTAAAAACCACATCGTCAATTCATAATTGCAAAAAGACACTTTGAACTGGCAGCGCGGCCGTACCACGCTGTCGAGTTTTTCCCTACCTGTGGCTTAACTTTTTAATATAAATTTCAGTTCAGTATTCTCGCTTACTCTTAATTATAAGGTTTGTGTTTCTTCATTGTCCGACGAGTGATTAAAATATAAAATATAATATATATTTATATACCTTCATAGAAATTATTTCTTTCATTATTTATGCGATTGGAATTAATTTAGGTTATTCATTATCCCCATTATGGTTCAAGCCGTGTCGAGGCGGTGGAACTTAATAGCCCGGGGTGAACACAGGCGAAGGTTTTCACCAATGGATAGATTCCCGAGGAATGTTTTAGTAAATAACAAATATTTGCCACCTTGCTACCTTAACAAATTTATTGTTAAGGGGGCAAGTGCCATTCACGGGCAAAGCCGGGGCGGATCTTAGTTGATTATAAAACTACGTAGGTAAAGCATTTTGACAACTAGCGATTCGCTCCGCCTTCATTCATTAAAAACAGGGACCGGATTGGTACCATAACAGATTATACGCTTGAACCTCCCCCAGGAGACGTTCTACCCATGAGTGATGAAAAATCACATGAAAATCCGTTCTATATCGTAGATTTTGAGAAAATAGATCACATCCAAACGACAGACAGGTTGGGGACTTTTATCTAACAGCGGGAATTTAAATTGTGCATTTAATACGCGATGCAATATACTCTATTACCAATTGTTTGTGGTCTTCAATTACTTTATTTGTACGAAATGTTGTGTGAACGTAGACCGTAACAGAATAAACAAACCTCACATACACTCTACGTAGGGCGCCAAATGTAAAGCAAACAGAGCGCTTGGCGAGGCACTCGGTTATTAATGATAAGTCGGTTGGCGCAACGCGGTTACGTTTTACGATAATTTCGTAAAATGATAGTCAATGAGCTCGGGCGGATAAACAAGTTGCGTCACACAACACGTAGCGGCGTGGTGCACCGGTGCACACTTGCACAGCGCCGTGCTCGGTGAAGTCGGACGCGCGGGCCTGTGCGGTTTGCGAGTGCGCACGCATACACGCCGGGCGCGCGCCGCTATCATACATCTGGCATTAAGACTAAATACCATCATGTTGTACTGCACTTATACGTTTTTAATTATGTAATTTTACTGCTCATAATTATAATAGCAGATCGGTAGTCTTTGCGTTCATTGAAAGAGGCGTATGTCCAGCAGTGGACCAGTAATTGTGGTGATGATACAAATATGTTACTAGCGTTGCCCCGCGTTGTCACACGCCTAAAAGCCACACCAAGGGCGTAATTTGTGTAATTGGGTGAATCCGCGAGGCACAGCTCGTGAGTAATTAGAGTTCAGAGCGTAGGGCGCATTTAATAGGAGGTTTTGCCTTGCTGCATTGCATCCGAAAATGTCAAAACGGTGAGGTAACTCTCGCTCACATGATACCGCCTTAAAGTGACAGCTACACTAGCGTTCCATGCGGTTTGTTCTATCGGTACCTGTTGTTTTGGCTAATCAGCCGGTGGACCATTAGAGGGGAGGAGAAAAATAGAGTAACGCATCTGCTGATCCTAATCGTAACAAACTGACAGATATGAGATATGTTTGTTTGCCTTCAAAAATACTTGCGTTTAATTTTATAATCAATTCGCGGAAACGCCGATCTCATTAACAGCAACCATTTTTTATCGCGGGCAAATAAGTTTAGCGCCACCCGCGCTCTTGGGCACACCCGGAGACAGATTTAAATAACATTTGTATAAAGTAGTGGGAATATTTGAACCCCACGAGACCGATACACAGATAGATAATCATTCGATCTGTTACGCTGATTGTATAGTATAAGTAGGCAAATGAGCAATCGGAGCCGTTTGTTGACAACTTAAGCCCATAGATAGACATATACATAATTGTTACATGTATTGCCTTAGTACTCTTCTTCACACCAATGGGTCACAGGAAGCTTATGGCGATATCATGTGAGCGAGAAATCCTTCATTCGCGCCAGCCATTCAGCTGCAATGCAGCATGGCACTACCACGAACCTCGGTGGAAATGGGGTCGCTACGTGTGTCTCGCAAACAAAAGATTGAGGCGAACTTGTGGGCTGTTTGAACAAATTTTTCTTAATGACGGCACTGACGTGCGCGCGGCCCGCGTACGTAACTATCTGTTTGGTGCAACGCAATTCAACAGTTATTGCTGGAGGTCTGACTTGAAAAGGTGAAACGTAGGTAATTCACCTTAACAATATATACACATCTATCAGGAAAATAATGGTATACAAGTAAATTTGAACAGTATTGTCTCATCTACAGGTATTTGAACCAAACACACACAAACCTGTAACTTAAGAACCAGTACGGATATACGTGACCAAACATAGGCGTTAGAATGTGAATAAAATGTCGCGAGAGATATGGCGGCTAGTCGCGACTCGCAGGTCTATTTCCACCGAGCCGACTGCCAAGCTGACTCAGTGCACTTTCACTGCAAATAGAACTCGCTTGTCTACCGATAATTGGCGTCGCTCCACATTTAGACCAGTCTAACAATATGCAACGCAACGCGCTGCACAATGCGAGCGCTATTACGCTAAACTCCGGAAGTCCGGCATATGTAAACATTCTCACGGATTGCCCGCATGCCATCCATAGATCACTGGCACGGTGTGTTAAACATTATAAACATGCTCACTTCATTGTCAATATTCAATCAAGAAGGTATACAAACAAACTCTCTGTTCCCTCAATATCTTGTTTGGATCAAACGACAACCTGACACAAGCGGGGAAAAAATCTGACGCAGGACGTGATGCCTTTTAAAGAACAGGGGTGTAAAATCTAAACGACATAATTTAGAAATAGAAAAATCCTAACCTTGGTTTTGCCCAAGCAACAAGAAATTCAGTATCCCCTACACTCAGAATCACTTAATCGGCGGACATTTAAGGCCAAGGCAGTCGAGACAGACTTTTTACAATGAACTAGGTAAGGTTATATAATTTCGTTCTTGAAACATTTGTCTTAAACCACTTTTAAATTCTAAAAGTAGTTGTAAGAATTTTAAATAAAAAACAGAGCCTGATGTTCTTGTGTAGCATCGAAGTTTGCTTCAATCTTATTCGAGACACCACATAAGAGGTAAGCCTCTAAAATCCAAACTGAATCTCCATATCTCTAAGACTTTGGGCAGACGACAATACAGAATTAATGTACTTTATAGAACAAAATTATGGGATACTAATAAAATAAGCTGAAGATTGTTAATTCCTTGAACGCGCTAATCTCAGGATCCATTTGCCGAATAAAATTATGGAATACTAATAAAATAAGCTGAAGATTGTTAATTTCTTGAACGCGCTAATCTTAGGATCCATTTGCAGAACAAAATTATGGAATACTAATAAAATAAACTAAAGATTGTTAATTTCTTGAACGCGCTAATTTCAGGATCCATTTGCAGAACAAAATTATTGAATACTAATAAAATAAGCTGAGGATTGTTAATTTCTTGAACGCGCTAATCTCAGGATCCATTTGCAGAATTCTTTGTGTTAGGTAACCATATGCCACGGAAGGTTATAACCTATATACCACCGCGCTATAACCTAACCTAACCTAACCTATATACCACCGCGCTATACGAGCGTAGTATGCGGATGACACCGCAGGGCGCTATTAGTATCTTTGATAATAATTAAGAATAGCTCAAAGGAGATAAAATATTTAAACACACATGACACAGTTTATCTACCGGCGGTGGGTTGGGTTTGCTACTGTTTCCTCAATTCACTTCCGCGGGTACAATTTAGTAAAGGAAAGGGGGAAGTCGTGACCACGAATGTTTACTTAATTTGTTTACAGCCAGTAATTAAACTTATTAGCCGTTTTCCTCTGTGTAAACCATAACACAGATACACAGGAAGATGGATTGAATGCAATCTTAAATTAATTACTGGTTTCTCATAACGACCGATTGGATTAGTTGCTGACGTGGCGGGTATGAAACGTGTGTGACGCCAATGCTTGTGCATTCGAATATCGCCTTAGGCCATGGACGTTTATGTGTACTAGCGAACCGTCCCGGCTTCGCCCCTGAATAAGCTATAAACTAAAACTTTCCGTTCATTATATTTTGAGAAAGCCGATCACGCACCGACAGACAGCTTTTGGGGACTTTGTTTTATACATAATAGTAGCAATCCGCCGAGGCTTCGCCCGCGAATAACACAACTTTTAACAAATTATGCACTACAACATTTCTCGGGAATCGTCCTATCAATTAATGGCAGCCGCATGAAAATTAGTTCACTAGATTCGGAGAAAATCGATCATCAGATGGTCAGTTTAAGCAAACAAGTAAGAGATCGACAGATTAGATTAAGGTATTCATAATAACCGAAGCTACGGGTAACCTACGTCACGTAATGGTCATCCTTGCCGTGCTTACGTCAAAAGCGGGTAAGGCACCTAAGTACGAAAACCTCATTGTTACTAGGAATTTATAAACGAACAGGAGAGATATAATTTAGATACAAGTAAAAATACAAAATGAATTGGTGGTGTGTGCAAAGGCGACCACATAACTAGCCCGCCCCAGTCGTAAAGTAACTAAAATGAATCCATCATAAAATTGATTACCGTGGCAATTAACGACCTGAAACGCTAAATAATAACAGCTTAAATGTACCGCGCCATCTTTATAGAAAAAGATACGCGTTTTTTACGGGGCATACGAGAAACCTCTTGATGGCTACTGACGCTCGAATTTTTTTTTAAAATTTATATATATAAATTTTATATATATATATGCGGTGCTGTGCGGATGTGTTGTACCCCTCCTCATCTCCTCCAATGGGGCAACTCATAATTCTGTCACTTTGTAGCGGTATTACGAGACAAGAGAGGTACCGCGTCGGTAGTGACAGCGCACCTTGGCTGCAATGCAGCACGACACTATCTCCTACTGCCTCTATCTATCTTCCATTCTCTACCTCCTACTCGGGTATGCACTTCGAGTACTACTGTGCTTTGAACAATAGTGACCTTATTATGGTAAGTGGTAACGTATCCGAGCTTATGAAAGCTTTACTGAAAAAGTTCTGACTTTTTTAGTGTAAAAATACATAGGAATAATTGGACTCTAGTGACTATTGTCACCAACACGCTACACTTTCATTCGGCACTTACCACCGAAGGCCTCTATATAATATGTAAGTAGGTTTCCCCTCTACATGATTTTCATACAAGCTTTAATGCCGCCGTGGTCCGACAGGGGTTGCAGTTTTAAAATCAATCCAGACATGTAGCCGTGAAGGCGAAACGGACAGACATAGGTGTTTATAATATTAGTGAAGTTTAAATTTTGAGAATTAGTGAACGACACTGCAAAAGGTCTTATGTATGAAACGACAGATGAAACGAAAGAAAATGATAAGCTATGACATTCTGAATAACTTCCCTTTTCGTATACACTATTAATTTAGCTAGTTCAGTATCTGTTAATTATAATGCTCCCCATTAGTATCCGACCTCGTGCACTACCAACGTTAGCTAGCTCAGCATGTGTTTATTATAATGTGCAAATAAATTAGTATTCGAAATGTGCAAATGTGGCGCGTCACACGCGGCGGCCGATCGTTTTAATCCATGGCCGCTACGACGTCGCACTACGTTGATTTATGCTTCCGCTCTCTGAATGAATATATCAATGGTCGCCTCACATGCTGCCGCCCTATTATTGTTACCATTCATTCATTCTTTACTACACATGCATTACTAGGTGCTCCCATATTGTTTTCATATTGCTGTATAACAACACCATTACATTTATATTTTGAAGTTCTGCGCTATGGTGGCGAAGCCTAACGACAAAAGAGGGAATGTCTGTCCGTCCGTCCGTATGTCACGTTACAGTCGTTTTCTTAGATTACGGAATTCTTGAAACCTGGAAGGAAGATGTGTTATATATCATGTTAGACCTATGCGTCTACTCCAGACGATGCAAAGTGTATTGTCCGGGAGACAGTGTCTACAGTGGCTAAAGAAAAGAATGCGTGAATGGCATTGTTTACCACAGGCTATGCATTTGCAGCGATATCTCTTTTCAGCAACAACTCCAAACCAAGTTTGGTCGCATACCCTGCGACCCTGCTCAACTCGTTTGCGCCATCAATGGATCCGCAAACTTGTCACACTACGTTACGATTTGTCACTAATGTTACGATTTATTGTACGACTTACGAGAAGTAATACTACAATATTGTGTCCGTTCTGTTTCGTTCACTTATTCATTACGGGAACGCCTCCACACTATATTTCCTCGTCCTAAATCGGGTCAGCGGTACAAGTTGGTGGACGCCGGCGTCCCGCTGGCGTTTGTGAGACTAGTGGCGTCATTCTTAGAAGGTAGGACCTTCCGGGTAGCGGTGGAGCGGAGGCATCCCTCGGTGAAGACCATACGTGCCGGAGTGCCACAGGACAGTTGCCTATCCCCTTGCCTGTACGGGGCCTACACCAACGACATCCCCACACTCAACGATCCTTCGGGAGAGGGTGAGGCGGATGTCATGCTCGCGCTGTTCGCCGACGACAGCGCATACGTAACCTCGTCCCTAAAGCCGGAGCTCGCAACTGGGCGCATGCAGCGCATGCTGGACCGGTTGCCGGAGTGGCTCGACACGTGGCGCATGTCCATCAATGTGGATAAGACGACTGCGCTATATGTCAGCAAGAGCCGCTCCATTCCGGGGCGGTTGAAGTTCAGAGACCAGGATGTGTCTTGGGAATCCCCTGTCGTCTATCTCGGATGCTGTATCGACCGCACGCTGCGGATGGGCTCGCAGGTGGACCGAGCGGTCAACCAAACGAGAACAGTTCGCGCTTTGCTGTGGCCGGTACTAGCGTCCGGACTTCCTACACGGACGAAACTGGGGATTTACAAGACATATATCCGGTCACGCCTCACTTACGCCGCCCCCGCATGGTACGCGCTAGCCTCCCAGGCCCAGCGGAAACGCCTGCAAGCCCAGCAAAATATATCCCTACGGGTCATCACGATTGCCGGTCGCTACGTCCGCAATGACGTGATCGCGCGTGACTTGCGGATAGAGTCGCTGGCTGAGTTTGTGGTTCGATTGTCGAGCGCTATGTT